>RJWM01002886.1:0-120995 GCA_004363535.1 Dasyprocta punctata
TGAGAACGTAAGTAGAATAAAGAAGTCAAAATGTGTAACCATACAAGGAGTCTTCATGGAGATATTAATAAACTGAGAACCAGACATTGTTCAGGATACAATCTCATCCTAGAAATTAGGTGACTTCATTGCTGCCTCTAAATTGAACATTTGTTAATTTCAATTCTTGTATTTCATCATTATGATCACTTAGTACCCTGTCCTTGCTTCTACACTTCCTAACACCTCCATGAACTGATAGCCAAGCCAAAGAGTGGCTGCCCTTGGGTCAGATGTCCATCTCTCACCCAGTAAGCTGAAGCCAAGGTAGTAAAGTTGTTTGATACCCAAAATGGTCATCTAGGCATAAGAAAACACCCAGGGCCCCTTCTCTTAGTAGAGCATTACTGCTATAGATGTGGCCATCAGAGAAATATATATATATATATTTTTTTTTTTTTTGTCGTCTTTTTGAGACAAGGTCTTACTATGCAGTTCAGGCTGGCCTTGAGCTCACCTCGTAGCGCAGGCTGGCCTCAAACACACAGTGATCCTCCTTATTTAACCTCTTAAGTGCTGTTAATACAGGTGTGTTTCACCACACCCAACTTAGATTCTTCTTTACTACAGTTCTGTATAGTGGTTGTCAAATAAGACACATCAATAGATAAATCAACCTTGTGTCAAGTCCATCCCTCTTAAGAAAGCAGAAAAAAATAATTACTTTGGAAGAGAAAACTAGTACATCCAGTTTAGAAGAAAGCATCATAGAGTAGTGGTTACACATGTGGATTCTCAGTATGGACTACTTGAGTTCAAATTCCAGCCCTGCTACCTAGCAACCACCTGACTTGTCCAAGATTTAGTTCTTGCATCTGTAAAATAAGGTCACAAATGACCTTCAGTGTTGGGTACATTAAATGAGATAATACAATATAAAGCAGTTTTCTATTCTCCCAGCACAGGTGATTCCTCAATAAATGCCAGTGTAATTATGTCCTTCTAGCATAGTTATTTTCTGTACTAATGAGTGTGGTGCTCTATGCCAAATATTGGTCCAGAAGACAGAAGTCATGTTTCACCTTTAACTAAACATAGCAAGTTTTTACCATTCAGAGAGCTTCCTAAGCAAACACCACTTCTGAGACTGACAGGGCCATGATCAGCTAGCTGAACTCAGTGTCTGACCTGCTCTCCCACCAGGTTCCAAGGAACCTGGAATTATGGGCCATTCAGGCAGTTGGTACTGACTATAGCAAACCAGTTCATTATGAAGGGTGTGCCTTAAAAACCTTCTGATCAGTTGTGACATATCAGTTGCAGGAAAAGCAGGCTATTGTACCTCTCAACCCTTCATATTCTGATGGGGCATCCAGGTAGAATATTGGAGAAGAAAAAAGGGAAAGAAAGGGGAGGGGAGGGGAGGGAAGAGGAGGGAAGGGGAGGGGAGGGGAGGGGAGAGGAGAGGAGAGGAGAGGAGAGGAGAGGAGAGTTGAGTTTGATTTGACCACTGTCGAGGATTTTATAATTTGTAACTCAATATGTAACAGAGCCAATCTTAATGTATCTGGCAGGAGCAGCCCTCTGGCCACCACCTAAAGGCACACAGGGATCAGTAAGAAGGTCAAGATCGAGACAGATATCCGTGCGTTTGTGTGAATGCAGACATGTGGGGCGCATTCGGGGCAAGGGCAAAGCCCAGCCCTAATCACCTGTTGAACCACTCTCCAGGCTAGCAAATAAGGGAAGCAAACGCTGTGGCTCATCTCTGGGACCCACTGAAATAGAAAGGGCTCCAGTGGAAGAGATATTGAGACGGCTTGGGGACAGGAATAAGAGTGGCTCCCTTGGCATGGAACTTGTTGAGTCAGCAGGAGGGTGACGGGCAGGGAGAAGGAATGGAGAGGGCAGAGGACAAGCAGGACCCTCAGCAGATTCAGGGAAGAACAAGGAGCAGGAGTGAGCAAGAGTCCGAACAGCTTCCCTTAGGGCTTTCAGGGCCAGTGCGGCCCACCTCTGGGTTTCCCCCAGGTGCTCCTCTCCTGCAAAGCCTTCTACCCTGCCTGCTGGCCTCAGCAGCACCCCGTGGCAGTGCCACCTCCCCCTTCCTGGGTCCAGCACCTGGAGACTTTGAGGCACCCTTGTCAAGTGAGAAATTTTTATCCAGAAGGCCAATTTTCTCTTCCCCAACTAATTCCCCTGGGAATTTCTTTTGAGGCAATGGTAGTATCTCAGGCACCACCAGGGGGCACTAAGGCCTCTGAGCACCAGGGGCCAAGAAAAACGGAACTCCCCGGCCGCGCGGAGGCGCCAGGTCTGGGTATAGAGGCTCCCGCCAGCGAGTCCTTGGCGACTGGGAGTCTCCAGGGAGACTGTGCTGCTGGCTTATCTAACGAGAAATGAGAAGGCTGGGCCAAAGAGCCCTATTTCTGTCCAGCCCTACACTACCTGCCATAAAATTAAATGATCACAATGAGTACATTAATTACCTGACACGAATGCTTTAACATAACAAAATTATTAGCCATTCTAGATTTAGCGTTTGTACAGCACTTTATATTTGCAAGGGCGTAGCAATAACTTACCCGGCTGAGGATGTATTTCGGGGCCTGAACGACATCCTAAAGGGTTTCTTCTGGTCAGCCCCTGCCACAGCTGTCTGGCCCCTGCCACAGCTGGTCCCACGCCCTTCTTACCTACAAGTTCTTCTTACCTTTCAACTGCTGCCTGCCATCTCTTCCTGGAAGGCCTCTCCTATGCTCACTGCAACTCTTTTACTTCCTAGAGCCATTTGCTCAGCTTGTTTCCCTGATCCCTGAGTCAGAATTCAAGGGTTCAAGGGTGGCAGCCCCCAGTGGGCCTGGCTTTGGAGCCCACTAAGTCCCCTTCCTGTTTTTCTGGCTGCTGCTCCAAGTATGGACCCATGATAGACTCTGAGCAGGTCTCCGAGTTTGGGGCCTGCTGCTGCTCAGACTCCACAAGAACTGACTGCGTGCGATGCTGAAACGTTTGCAGAATGTTCTCTGCACCCACACCAGAGCAAACTCTGGCCCCATGGGGAGCGTGGCGTGGAGGAGGCTCACCACTGTGGGAGATTCCCTTTCAGACTGTGTGGGATGGGGGGGCATAGGAAACCTCACCAGTAAAACTTGTTGCAGTTGGCTTGGGTGTGAATCTGCTTCCCAGGCAGGGAGATCAAAAGCTCAGTTGATGGATGTCTGTGTACCCAGCTCTCCTTGCTTGCTTTCATCTTCCTTCCAGAAAGAGGAGTAAACATTCAGCTAGTGAGCACTGCAGGCGTTCCCCTAAGGAGTGTGAAGGAATATCATTGAAAGCAGACAAGACCACCAATGAAGGTGTCCGTGGGGATCCCGGGGGCCTCAAGGAGGATCAAAATGAAGGGCACTTGCTCCAGCAGTTCCAGAATTTCTGGTAGGAAGGTCTTTGGGGGCAGTAGCAATTTGGTTGGATGGCGGCTAGTGAGACTTTCTTTGAACCTGCATTTGTATAACTGGTATGATCCAGATGAGTAATTTCCTAACATACTTCTAGTCATACTTTATGACAGTTGAGAGGTGCCAGTTTTCTATACCAAGCGTATCATGTGCATGGTGTAGTGATTGAGAGCCGCACTCCAGAACAGGATTGCTAGGGTTCACATTCAGCTTCACCATTATTGACCAGCTGGGTAACCTGAGGCAAGGATTTTAGCTTCTCTATGACTCAGTTTCCTCATCTGTAAGATGTAGATAACTATTGACTTGAGGTAGATGCTATATAATCCATATAAAGAATTTAGCATGTATTAAGTGCTCATGGAGGGTTAGATACTGTTACTTATTGGGAAAGACTTGGGAAAGTCCAGGAGTTAGGGTGACATACTGAGCATTTGAGAGTAAATGTTCAAGTCATTCAAAATGAAGGCAATAGGGAGAGAGATTTAAGAGTCATTTAGGCTAGAAATGGGTGGGTGTATATAGTATGGTGTTGAAGTTCCTAGTAAAGTCCAAATAATTCTACTCCAAATGGGTCATAGAGAGAAAAGGTTGAGTTTTAGGTGATCAAAGACCTTTAGCCTTTTGATATGCTTTGTGTTGGAGATGGGAGTTGCCTAACAACTCCTTAGACTGGACCAGATGTTACACCTGGGAGAGGTGAGGAGGATGGTTTCTTTTCTTGCTTTTCCAGGCACAGTTTGGGGTACCTGCAGAAGGAGACCCCAGAGGCAGTAGGAAGTACAGGCTATCAGTATGGTGGGCAAGAAGCACTGCGGCCCCACACCTACCTGGGTGTAAGATTTCAGCAAGACTCTCCTGGACCAGCCGGCCTCTGTGAGGGTGGGGTCAGTTCTTCCCATCTACCCGCCCTCCAGCTCTCAGACTTACAGGCTTCATTCATACTGTGATCCAGTGGGGCGGGGGGAGACATTCAGGTTTGGAGCCCTGATCTAAATAGGTAATGGGCTGGGGATGAGAGTGACATGTGAAGAAACCTGGCACCTGGCTGGCTCTCAGTAAGTCTTATGCCCATGTCCACTCAATTCAGAAAGATAAAGAACTCTCATGAGGTTCCCCTGAAAGTTTCTTCCATCAACAAGCCCATTTGAGATTCTATCTCTTTCCATGGTAGTCACTGGGAGAATGAAAGCAGGGTTTTGCTGTGGTTGTTGTTAGCCCTTGGTCCTTGAAATTGAGAATGAGCATGCTAATACCCCCTCTCTTCCCTTCTACTCTGGACTCAGAATCAGCTCACCCACCACATTGGTTAGCAACATTACCCAGAGGATATGAGGGTACTTCTTCCTTAAAACAGCATTTCTAGGAAGACTCTGAACTGAGACTAAGGAAACTAACTAGAAGACTCCTGACCATGTTATATGACCAATCCTCTAGCCTAGGGTCATCAAAAATGATTTCTTGGGTAAGAAAAAAATGCAATTTATGTATATTTCTAATATAAAAAGGAATTCGATTTTACTAACATTTATTATACATGTTCAGACAAGTACTCTCTCGGTAAATCATTTGGTTGCTAGTCATAAGAGACATAGTGCATTCTTGGGAGAGATGAGGATGCTGGGACAGTCAAACTTTCCCAGTAGGCAGGTAACTGAGTCTGCTGAAACAAATGGACAATGGGTAGATTAGTAGGAGAACAGCCATACACATTTATTAACATGCATATGTGCATGGAAACCATACAAAACATGAAACTCAAAGAATGGCAGATGGCTAGGGTTAAATATCTTCTTCACAGGAGAGAGTGAAATGTAGGCAATTTTAGAGGGATAGTAAGTGGTCTCTAAAGGAGAGAATGAGCCTAGACCTGGGATAAAGTTCCTCTGGGTTCTAGGTGTTTGATTTTCAGTCTCTTCTTTGATGAAGTTTAATTTTCTTTGGTTAATGAAATTCTAGCAAGAAACCTTGAGGAAATTGTGTTCCTCTTGCTTATTTTTTATTTTGAGAAAGGGTCTCACTAAGTTGCTAAGTTGTGCAGGTCTGTGTCAAAATTGTGATTCTTCTGCCTCAGCCTCCCAGTGTACTGGGGTTACAGGCATGCGCCACTATGACTGGCTATGGGTTTGATCTTTAGGTAACCAAAGGAACTTCTTAGAAAGCCAATTCCTGCATTTTCTGCTCTCTGGGTATTCTCAATTTGAAGTCCAAACTGAGGCATGTTTTGGGGTATTTTTTCTGAGCCCCCAAAAGACCTCATAAACCTAAAGATTGACAGTGGTGCTTATGATGCATTGTAGTTAACATGTGCCCAGGAAGTGACTTTTCCGGTTGTGGTAACTAGTTATGTGAAGAATGGACAGATGGTTTTAAAAGATTTCTGCAATTAAACATGATTCAAGAATAATACCTCAAAACTAGACACAAGAGAAATCACTTCTATTCCTAATAGGAACTCCAAGTCATATTACCAGATAAAAGTAATTATAAATTAATCTTATCTGACAAAAAGTCAGCAAAATGTCTTTGAAAATATGAAGAGTATTTTAAGTATAGATGTACATACATTATAATGAATTCTTTCTTGCATATACATTGTATCTTGATGTATTAACCAATGATGGCAATGTATAAGTGAATATATGTATATGAGGGGAGAGTGTGGGTTTTTTTACTGATAAATGTACATGACTAAGATATTTAGAGGTCATTATTCTAGCTTATCTTTGGCTCAGATTTTGTCATAAAATGAACATGATTGTTATTTTTCAGAAAAATAAAAAGAAATCTCATTTTTCTTAATTTGTTATATTTTCTTTAGTGTCTGGTCTGTCATTTTCTATATATGAAAACTTATCCAGCACTTGGGAGACTGAGGCAAGAGGATTGCTGTGAGTTCAAGGTCAGCCTGGGCTACAAAGTGAGTTCAAGACCAACCTGAACTGCATAGAGAAACCCTGTCTCGAAAAGACAAAAAAAAGAAAGAAAGAAAGAAAGAAAGAAAGAAAGAAAGAAGAAAGAAAGAAGAAAGGAAAATGAAAACTTATTCAACTTTCTTCAAACTCTTTGGGATAGGTGGAGTGGTGTGTGCCTACAGTCCTGGCTGAGACTGAGGCAGGAGGATCACTTGAGTCTGGGAGTTCGAGACCAACCTGGGCAACATAGTGAGACATTGTCTCTTTAAAAAAAAAAAAAACTCTTAACCTTGTTTTCCTTATTTATAGATCATTATGAGGTTGTTATAAGGATTATATAAAAAGGTTATTTTTTATAGAGAAAAATATTACTAAACCAAATTAGTAGGATTAATAAAAGAATTGGATAAACAATATTTTGGCAGAAAAAAATTTTAAGTCGCAGAAAGTATAGTACCAGTTCACTTGGAAATTTCTATGCTAATAGAAAGTAACAATTTAAGAACTGGGTGTAGTGGCAGAGGTGTAATCCCAGTTCTCAAAAGGCTGAGGCGGGAAGATCTTGGAGAGTTCAAGGCCAGCCTGGACTACCTAGTGAGTTCAAGGCCAGCCTGGAATACACAACAAGACCCTGTCTCAAAAAGTCCAAAAACAAAAGAAATTAACCATTTAATACACATTCATCAAACACCTTCATGCCAGACTAAGTACTGAGGATAGAGAGATGAATTTGCTGTGCAACCTGCAGTCTAGAAATTGTGGCTGACCCTTGTAGACTATTGGAACAACTTCCTGCCTGGTCTTCTGACCTTCAGTGTCCCCCCACTTTTCCCTGGCGCCAGCTCTTACCATCGTGCAACTGACAAACCGATCTTCCTCATCCCTTTCATCATTCTTTTCTACAATAATTTTCTTGTACTATCAACTTTCATCTGTTACACATCATGTTGTATTGCTCAGTAATTTTGCTTCAAGTTAGTCTTATCTTTGCAGCTGAACTGTTGTTATTAGTACTTAGAACTCACAATAAGTTTGTCCTGAGGAGAATTTAACTTAACAAACAGGTGATGAAAGGAACCCAATATCTCCTAGGCCCTTGCTCTTTAACCACTAATCAGTGGTATTAACACATCTAAGGAAAGAAAGCCTCAGTGGGCTCTGCAATGCCTTGGAATCAAGAAGTCAGCCAGACAAATGTTAACTGAATGCACATAGCATTGCCCATGGGAGAAAGATACTGGCCATAAGGAAGCATGGGAATTTCAACTGTTAGCCTTCAGGACTATTTCCTCTGGCTGATGAGACACCCTGTGCCACGTAGGTTATATTCCTCTAGTTAACATCCCCAGCATTCTTTTCATTTGGTCTCCTAGATAAAATATTCTCCTTTTTATTACTAGATCTGGGAGCACCATCAGAGTATTGGTTTATGAATTCTGTCCTCCAGACACCTATAGACTGAGGGGAGGTGCCACTGACAAGGTCTCAAGCTCTCTGGTCAGTGGAAAATTGTAACGCCACTGTATCTTAATCAGCTGGTATTACACGTTGGAGCTTTTTTCCTTTGACTCTGATAATCTAAATTTTATAATCTTAGCTTATATGAATCTGATAACTAAGTAAAAATCTAAACGAAAAGATGAAATTACAGACCAGGAGAAAATATGGAAAAACATTATTAAAAATTTTATAGCTGAAACATAGTTCTTTTAATTAGCATATAATATCTAGAAGCTATAAAGCAATGTATCTAAAATTTCAAATTATGGAAAGAAAAAAAACTTTAAACAAATTCGAAAGACATGATAGATTGGGATCATATGTTTGCAACATGTATCATAAACAAAAGTCTACTAACTACAATATATGGAGAGATCCTAGTAATGAGGAAGGAATTGGCAGCTCCCACAAAACCTGGGCAAACAATATGAATTAAGAAGTCACAGAAAGAGCCAGCAGCAGCCATGCAGGCCGCCAGGAGGAAAAACAAGAAGCCAGCCTCTTCTTGTGAGCCAGCTGCAGCCATGCAAGCTGCCAGGAGAAAAGCAAGAGGCCAGCCTCCTCCTGTGGCCCTGTCAGCATGCAGGCTGGGCAACAAGAAGAGCCACCCCCACGCATAGGTGGCCGGCTGATCCAGCTGAGATGATAGCTACTGAAGTAGAAAGAAAAACAGTTTAATGCTTGCAGTGCTTAGTGTTTGGTTGATTTTGCGGGCCTGAAGCCGGAGGTCTGGCATCTATTTGGAGGATGGCAATGTGCAGTGTAGCAACTATGGAGAATTTCCTTCTGAAGGTAGTAGCCATTGTTAATTCCCTATTATCTTGTTTTAGAGTCCTGTATTGTTTTCATTGATTTGTTTTGATTGGTTTTGTTCTGTTCTGTTTTGTTTGATTTTATTATGTCTGATGGTATGGGCAGCTACTTTGAAGATAACAAGAGGTATTATGGTAGCCATTGTTGATTTCCTATTATCTTGTTTTGAAGAGTTGTGTCACTTTCACTGTTTTGTTTTGATTGGCTTTACTTGTTTCATTTTGTTTGGTTTTATTCTCTTTGAAATAAAATTTAAAAATATTAAAGCAGAAGAAAGTCACAGAAAATATGTCCAATATTAATATGTCTAATAAACTGTTAATGGTATTCAAGTTCACTTTTAACTAAGGAAATGAAACTAAAATAACAGTCAAACATACCTTGCATAAGATATCTATCTATCTACATCTATCTACCTATCTATCTATCTATCTATCATCTCTAACTGGGGATTGAACTCAGGTTCTTACACATGGTAAGCAAGATCTTTACCACTGAGCTACATCCTCAGCCCAAGATTAATGTAATTTTTTTTAGAAATATATGAAAGAGTGTCCAAGTTTGGGCAGCTGTAACAGAAAGCAGTAGATGAAGTAGTTCATAAACAACAGAAATTTACTTCTCACAGTTTGGGGGACTGAAAATCTGAGATCAGGATGCCAGCATGATTGGTCCTGATGAGGGCTCACCAAGAGCAGAGTTGTAGGCAGCTGATTTCTCATTTCATCCTCATAGAGTAGAAAGAGAGTAAGGGATTCTCTAAGGTCTCTTTTGTAAATGACTAATTATGTACCTCCTAAAGGCCTCACCTAATACTGTCACACTGAGGGTTTGAATATTCAGTCCTAACACTGCTGTTTAAATGAAAATTTGATAGTGTCTTTAATACAATTACTAGTGGAATATACATTGGTAGGCTCTTTTTGAGGGCCATTGGGAAGTACTGATTAAAATGTGACTCTTGCTAGTATACTTAAAGGACAATTTGGCGAAGAACAAAGCTCATGAGTTTCATCTTCTTCTCAGAAACTTAAAGTCAGTGCTCTGCTATCGCCTGATGTTTAGTTTTGCTTTGATTCTTTTAGTCCTGTATCATCTTCTCTCATCTTTTTTTGGTTTGACTTTATCTCAAGTAATTTTTTGCCCACCAGGAAGAGTTCTTATGTTATTTTTCCTCCAAATTCTTGCTTATTTGAGAATGTCTGTTTGGCTTCTTTATATAAATGACCACTTGATCAGATACAGTACTCTTAGACTCACTCTTTTTTCCTTAAAACTCAGTCATCAAATGCTACTGTGGGGTTGGGGACATAACTGAGTGGCACAGCTCCTGCCTGAAAATCACAAGGTCCTGAGTTCAATTCACAGTACAAATATTGCTGTGGAGGTGTCTGAGACAGGTTGATTGTTCCTTCTTTTTTGGTCATCTGCTTTTTCTGCTCAGATAATTCTGGAAGTCTTTCTTCATCCTTATTGTTGAACAGCTTGGTTTCAATTGATCGTCACCAATTTTTCTTAGAACACAGCATCTTCCTTTGACGTGTAAATTAATTTCTCCATACTTCTGTACATTAGGAAAATCTTCTGTTACATATTACAATACCTTAGGGGCCAGGAATTTAGCTCAGTGGTTCTAGCACTTGCCTCATAAGTGTGAGATCATGAGTTCAATCTCTGGTACCAAAATAAATAAATAAATACATAAATAAAAGTAAAATAAATAAAGTAAACACATTAAAATACCTTTTCTTTTTAATTTGTTTAATTTGCCTTTAGTGTATTTGTCAGCTTTTTTTGTTACTGGAACAAAATACCTGACATACAGAATTTAAAAGAGAAATGATTTATTTTGACTCATGGTGTCAGAGGTTTCAGTCCATGGTGGGCTGCCTCCATGGCACACAAACATCATGGCAAAAGGAGGTGGGGGAGCAAATCTACTCACTTCAAAGAAGCTAGGAAGCAGAGAGAACAAGAAAGAGCTAGATTGACAGGGAGCGACTAGTGCCAAGAATATACCCTTCCATGTTATACCTCACTGACTTACTTCCTCCAACCACACTCGACCTCCTAACAGCACATTCAGGTATAAATTCATCAGTGTTAACTCATTGGTGAGGTTAGCACATCTGCATGATCTAATCACCTTCTAAAGTCTCCACCTCTGAATACATGAGCCTTTTAGGGGACATTTTAATCCAAACTATAACATTTGGCTATTTCATTTTTATGTGTTTTCTGTATTTTTAAATCTTCTTTTAAATTTTTTTAGCAAACTGATTTTTGTTCTCTCATTCACTATGATTAAAGCAAGACTTTCTTCATTTATTTTTATTATACAATAGTGTTGGTTAGATCCTTAATTTGGTTTCTCTGCTCTACCATATCTTTTGTCAATTTACTTTGCTGTTTTCCTCTGGCTATATTTTCTTAATTTAATTTAATTTTATTTTAAAGATAGTAAAGTCCAACAAAACAAAACAGAACAAAGTCAATCAAAACAGAGCAGTAGAATTGGTACAGAACTTCAAAGCAGGATATTAGGAAAACAATAGCTACTATAGTATATCTTGTTATCTTCACAATAGTTGACCATTCCATCAGGTATAGTAAAATCAAACCAAAAACAAAACAGAATAAAACCAATCAAAACAGAATATTGAATAAAGCAAAACAATTAATCAGAATAAAGCAAAACAGTGAGAGCAATATTGGGCCTCAAAGACAAGGTAGAAGGGAATCTCTCATATTTGCTACATTGCATACTGTCGTCCTCCCAAGAGATGCTCAGACTGCTAGCCCCGGGCCTGCAAAATCAACCAAACAATGCAAGCATTTAGTTGCATTATGTACCTTAGTTGCTATCAACTTAGCCAGTCCTCTGAACCAGCAGTTTGCTTGGGGAGAAGGGAGTTTGTTGATTCTCAGCCCTGGCGCCGCTACACTCACAGAAGGCACAGATCTTTCTCTTTCCTGGAGTCCGTGCCTCTCACACCACTTGCCAGGAAGGCTGGCTAGTTGTCTTCTGGTTGGATCCTCCCTGACCCAACATAGTAGGTTCTCAGAGTCTGCACCGCTCATGCTCTGGCTATGTTTTCTTCAGTGCTGTCTTTTTAACTTATGTTTTGCATGCCTTTACTGCTTTTTTTTTTCCATCACTATATTATGTGTAGACATTTATCAAGTGAATATTATCAAGGAGTTCTATATGATACTGGTCCAATTTTATTTAGTTTCGAAGCAGGCACATATGCAAGCAAGGCCAGTTAGAGTTCTAAGGTGATTGGCCAGTGGATGATGCATGTTTTATTGCCTTGATTTAGAATGAGCAGAAGTGTTCCATGTAATACTGGGGATAGCAATTATAGCAGCTAAGCATGTCCTCACCCTCACTGTACATACTGAAACTACAGATTCATACATAGACTATCTTAGTCTACTTTGAAATTGTAGCTTTTTGAGGAAAACAAATTCTACTCCTCTGGTCACCTCCTCACAGAAGCTTTCATGATTATCATTCTGTTATGGTTTGTGTCTAGATGTACCCCCCAAAGCCTCATGCAGTCATTGGTGGAGTTTTTTTGGAGGTGGCTGGATTTAGAGTGCATGATGCTGGGATTAAGGGGGTGTGATTACTAAATCAGTCCACTGATTGGTTTGGTACAGTGTTAAATGCCAGTAGCCCAACTGGAATATAAAAGGGGCAGAAAGAAATGCTAGGGTCACTTGGTACATTTTGTGTGCAGTGAACTGTTTCTCCTCTATGATACCACTCTGCCATGTCACCCTTCCATGGAGCCAGCCAACTATGGGTTGAAACCTCTACAAACTGTAAGCTGAAATAAACCCATCTTCCTTTAATTCGAGTGGCAGGTATTTTGTCTCAGCAGTGAGAAAAGTAACTAAGACACCTTCCTAAAGATATTCGTGTCCTAAGCCAGATGTGGTGGTGCACACCTGTAATCCCAGTACTCAGGAGGCTGAGGATGGAGGATCGTTGCAAACTTGAGACCAGCCTGGGCTACAAAGTGAGCTCAAGGCCAGCCTAAACTGTGTAGCAAGACCTTGTCTCGAAAAGACAAAAAAAGAAAGGAAGGAAGGAAGGAAGGAAGGAAGGAAGGAAGAAAGAAAGAAAGAAAGAAAGAAAGAAAGAAAGAAAGAAAGAAAGAAAGAAGATATTCTTGCCCTAGTTACAATATCTCTGAGGTGGTCTTTTTATGTCCTCAAAGCCCTCGTCACCATTTTAGAATTTCTTATTTATTTTCTTATGTAATGTCTCTGACAGTTGGAATGTAAGCTCCATGAGAGAGGGAACCTAGTCTCTTTTTAAATTTTTGTATCCCTACCATCAAAAAAAGGGCCACAGAAGATTTTATTGTAATAAATACTTAATTCAAAGTTTTTAAGAAAAAAAATTCTATTTATTGAAAAATATATGAGTGCAGTGAAAATTGACTTCATGCAAAGGCCCCATTCCTTCTGGTCATCTTCCCAAGGCAGCTACTGTTTTCAGTCCATCTTTCCAGGAATATCAACAGGTATTGAGATACTCAGAAGTACACGTATTCTACCACCTCCACCCTCATCAAATGTGGTGATTCTATTTTGCACCTTGCTTTTCTCACTTCGTTGTGTGTCTTGGCATCAATCACTGTTACCATAAACGTAGTGGAAAAATACAAAGCCTCCCTATATGAAGACACAGGCCATCTCTGACTTAAGATACTTTGACTCACAATATTTTGACTGTATGGTAGTGAAAAGCAATATACATTCAGTAGAAACTGTACTTTGAATTTGGATGTTTTCCCAGGCTAGCAATATGCACTGCTATATTCTCTCTTGCGATGCTGGGCAACAAGAGTGAATCCAAGCCCTCAGTCAGCCTCATGATCACGAGGGTAAACAACCAACGCTACAATGCCTCATGTTGCTACACAAGGATGCTCAGTAAGCTGAGCATATTAAATGCGTTTACTTTTTATTGTAAAGACAAAAAACAATAAAAACAATGATATAGAATTTCATAACAAGATAATAGGAGATTAACAATGGTTAATATATAGCATATTGTTATCTTCAAAGTAGTTGCTCAGATTACAAAATATAGGCATGAAACATTGATCAAATGATATAAGCACAAACGACTCTTTTCAATGAACCAATAGAAATTAGAAGCATAATTATCTTAGCTATCTTGCATATATATGTTTTTTCTTTTCCCTTCCTTCTTTCCTCCTTTCCTCCATCCCAGTTGTTTTTTTCCTTTTCAGCAATTTCTTCCCCTTTTCACAATATCCATTGTACATTTCGGATCTTATTTACTCTTTCAGTTTCTTACACTAGGGAGACAATACAACATTTACACATGCGAGTCTGATTTATTTTACTTATGAGTATGGTCTCAACTTGCACCCATTTACCTCAAGTTTGTCCTTCTTCATGACTGAATAGTACTGCATTGTATAAAAATACAACATCTTTTTTATCCATTCCTCAGTTACTGGGTATTTGGGTTGTTTCCAACACTCAGCTAATACAAATTGTGCTGCTATAAACATGGGTGCACGCATATCACTGTGATATGATGTTTTTAATTCTTCTGGGAAAAGACCCGGAATGAGAATAGCGGGGTTGAATGAGATATCTAATCCTAGTTTTTTGAGGAATCTCCACACTGATTTCCACAGTGGTTGTGTCAGTCTACACTTCGTTTTTCCAGCGCCATTTATTAAAGAGGCTGTCTTTCTTCCAGTGAACATGTTTGGTCCCTTTATCAAAGATAAGTTAGCAGAGTGTTTTTTGGAGTTGTGTCTGCATCTTCTAATCTGTTCCATTGGTCCTCAGGTCTCTTTTTTTGCCAGTACCATTTTGATTTTATCACAGTAGCTTTGTGGCATATTTTCAAATCATGGATTGTGATGCCTCCTGCCTTGCCTTTGTGCCCAGGATTGCCTTTACTATTCTAGGTTTCCTCAGTTTCCAAATGAATTTTGGGAATGTTTTCTCTAGATCTGTGAGGTATGCTGATGGTATTTTGATCAGGATTGCATTAAATATGTATAACAGTTTTGGGAGTCTGGCCATTTTCACAATGTTTGGTCTTCCTATCCAGGAGCAAGGGATATCTTTCTATTTTCTGATATTCTCTTTGATCTGCCATTTCAGAGTACTGTAATTTTCAATATATAACTCTTTTACTCCCTTTGTTAGATTGATTCCTAAGTACTTCATTTTTGGGTGCTATTGTGTGGTTTCCCTAACTTCTGTTTCAGTGAATTTGTTGTTTGTGTACAGGAATGCTATTGATTTTTGAGTGTCAACTTTGCATCCTGCAATGCTGCTGAATTTGCTTATTAAATCTAGAAGTCTTTGGTGGAGTTTTTGGGGTTTTCTATGTAGAGTACCATGTCAACTGCAAATAATGATAATTTAACTTCTTCCTTTCCTATCCTCATTCCATTTATTTCTCTCTCGTGTCTAATTGCTCTGGGTAATGTTTCCAGAACTATATTAAATAGAAGTGGTGATAGTAGACATCCTTGTCTTATTCCTGATCTTAGAGTGAAAGCTTTCAGTTTTTGTCCATTTAGTACAATGTTGGCTATTGGTTTGTCATAGATGGCTTTTATCAGACTGAGGTAAAGACCATCTATTCTGATTTTCTGTAGGGTTTTTATCATGAATGAGTGTTGCACTTTATCAGAAGTTCTTTCTGCATCTGTTGAGACAATCATGTGATTTTTTTCTTTATCTGTTGATATGGTATATTACATTTATTGATTTGCAAATGCTGAACCACCCCTGTATCCCTGAGATGAACCTCACTTTGTTATGGTGTATAATTTTCTTGATGATTTGCTGCTTTCTATTTGCTAGTATTTTCTTCAGAATTTTTGCATCTATGTTCATTAGGGAGATTAGACTGTAGTTCTCTTTTTTGGTTGGATCTTTCTCTGATTTTAGTATCAGGGTAACACTTGCCTCCAGGAACGAGTTAGGGAGAATTGCTTTCCTTTCAATTCCATTAATGAATTTAAGGAGTGTTGGCATTAAATCTCTAAATTTCTTGTACAATTCAGTCATGAATCCATCTGGACCTGGGCTTTTCTTTGTTGGTAAGTTTTTAATAACATTTTTAGTTTGATTAACTGATATTGGGTTATTCAGAATTTTTATATCTTTTTGATTTAGCTTTGGTAATTCATACATTTCTAGGAATCTGTTCATGTCTTCTGTGTTTTCCATTCTACGTGAGTAAAGATTTTTGAAGTAGGTATTGATGATCTTCTGAATTTCCAATTTTGTTATATAATATGCTGTGAATAGTCTTAGAATACATCTTTTGAATAGTTTAAATGATCTCTTTAGAGTAAATTTCTAGACAAGAGATTACTGTATTAAGAGGTATGTACATTACGTATTGCCCACTGTTTCCAGAAAGGTGATTCAAAGTTATTCTACCAGAGAATCAGGTGTGGTGACACATGCCTATTATCCTAGCACTTGGGAGGCTGAGGCAGGAGGATTGCTGTGAGTTCAAAGCCACCCTGGGCTACATAGTGAATTCAAGTCAGCCTGAACTTCGTGGTGAGGCCCTGTCTCAAAAAACAACCAAAAAGTTATACTACCACAAACAATACAGGTTTAATGCCCATTTTTCTTACCTTTAGTAAATTTAATCAGTCTTCCTAATTTTGCCAGTACACACATAAAATACAAAATACATGGTTTTATTTGTATTTTTCTTTGCTTTATTTGTGCTCTGTTACCCATTTGTAGTTCTTGCTTTGTAAATTATCTATTTGTATAGTTTAACCATTTTCTATCACATTGTTAACTTTTTCTTGTGGATTCATCAGAGCTAATTAGGGAGGGGAAGACAAAGTAAAAAGAATTAAGATGTGTTATGTTCACGTACCAACTCTTCACAATGAATGTAATCATTCTGTAATGCAAACATAAGCCAATAAAAATTTAAAATTTTAAAAATATAACTTAATTAAATATTTGTTTATTAGCTATTTTAAATTAAGTATTACAAAGAGTTTTTTTTGCTTATTATTCATCTTGCAGCAGTCTTGTTCATTTTTTTTCTTAAACCAAGCAGAATGTTTACATTTAGTTAATATTTTCTCTTTATACCTTCTGATTTGGGGGACATATTTTGAAAGGCCTTCTTCACCTCCAAGATCATACAAATATTTACCCATTTTTCTTTGATTATTTTTTATAGTTTTTTTTTCTTTGAGTCTAGAAGTAAGATGTGGCAGAATTTTTTAAATGGCTGTCCACTGATTCTATAATAATTCTACTGATAGACATTTTAGTGCCAGGCACTTTCCAAATCCTTTACACACCTAATCTAGTTTAATACTTACATGAAGTGGTGACAAAATCGGATATGCATTTAAAACACATACATATACACACATAAGTCTGTTTTTAATACAAAAAATAGATGGCGGGGTGTATTGGGTTTCTCCAGAGAAACGGAACAGATATATAAGAGGGCATCTATTACGGAATTGGTTCACATGATTACAAAAGCCAACGAGTCCCATGATATGCCCTTTGCAAGCTGGTGATATAATTCAGTCTGAGTCTAAAAACCTGAGAACCAGGAAAGGCAAAGGTGTAAGTACTGGGTCTGAAGTGTTTACATGCTTTTGTCTCACCTGGCTCCTTCTGCACACTGTCTCATTGTGTCACACCACTGCTTTGCTTTGATTCAACTTTTGGAGTAGTTTTCACTTGCGCACATAGATTTAGGGGTTTTATTATCTTATCTCCTTCCTGCTTCTTTCTTTCTTTTTCTTTCTTTCTTTCTTTCCTTTTTTTTTTTTTTTTTTTTTTTTTTTTTTTTTTTTTTTTTTTTTTTTTTTTTTTTTTTTTTTTTTTTTTTTTTTTTTTTTTTTTTTTTTCATGTAATGATATCTTTTTCCCTTGAGACAGGATCTCACTGTGTAGTTCAGGCTGGCCTTGAACTTACTCAATGCGTAGCCCAGGCTGGCTTCAAACTCACAGCAACCTTTCTGCTGCAGCCTCCTGACTGCTGGAATTGTAAGCATGCATCACCACACCCAGCCTGACATGCATCATATCCAAAATTGACTTCCTTTTGCTCCTGTGTATTTGCTTTTTCACTACCATAAGACAGTTCTGAAGCCAAATGTGTCTTGTTTTGGAAAATAGTGGGCACTTATTGCACAAGCTACCGTGAAGAACCTTGCTAGTGGTAGCTGCCCTCCGTCGTGGGGAAGGTGTCACATGGATACTTTACGTTGTTTTCCCATGCAAAACACTTGCGAGTACCAGAGAAAAGACCTCCCAGTGACCCAGTGACTTCCCTTTTGAATTTTTAAAATTTATTTATATTAGTTTTACTTCCTTAGCTATGCTTTTACTTTTTCTTCTTCTTCTTTTTTTTTTTTTTTTTTTTTTTTTGTGACAGGGTCTCTCTATAGTTGAAGCTGGCCTCAAACTTTTGGCAATCTTCCTGCCTCGGTCTCCCAAGTGCTAGAATTATAGGCGAGCAACACCATGCCCGAAGGCTAACTTTCTGAGCAGGTTGACTGACTTAAGCTTCAATTATTGTATTTGTAATGTATGGATAAAAAAGCCTACATACTAGGGGTCTTGGTGAGAATTAAGTGACATCACTTACAAGTGGCTAACAGAACACATTTTATTTCATAGTTTGCTCTTCATATAATATCATTCAGTTTAGCATATCTTTTCAATTTGAAATCATCCTATTACCTTGCCAAGTTCTTTTCCTAAATTTTTTTGTACCAAGAATCGAACTCAGGACCTTGTGCTTGCCAGGCAGGCACTTGTGCCACTGAGCTGTAGCCCCTGCTCTCCTGAATATTTTTGCCCTTAGACACTCAAATTTTTCAACTTCATGTGGTCTTCTTGCCGTGTAGCTTATGTGGGCACTTTTGAGAGTATAAGGAAGCAAGCATCATCAATTTTTGTTAGGACAGTGGTGTAAATTGGAACTGGTTTAAGCAAATTAGAATGTATCCTATTACTTCCTGCAATGGAAATTACTTTCAGGGTTCCCTTTTTAAGAACCTATTGTTATGCTGGGCACGCTTTATAAAGCCCAGCACTCAGGAGGCTGAGACAGGAAGATTGCCACAAGTTTGTGAGTTTAAGGCCAGTTTGGGCTACATAAGCGAGTTCAAATCCAGCCTGCACTACTTAGTGAAACTGTGTCCAAAAAAAAAAAAAAATTAAACAAAAAACCTTGCTTCACTAACATAACTTCTCGCCTATGTCACTACTACTAAAATCAGTATTTGTGTCTGGAACTGGATATATTTACTTTCTAAACCACCTTCTTTAGCAACTTTTCATTTTTGTCAAAGGCTAGGCCACACTTCAGAGCTTATTGATAGCTTTCCATATTCCTTCAGATCCTATACCTGGTCAGTTGGCAGAGTTGGTCAATTCTGTTCTATAAACCATTACTGAACATTAGCATTGTGCCAGAAACCAGGGAATGTGCTAGGAGTTAAAAGATAAATAAATAAAATACAATTCTGATATACAAGACCCTAGTATTTTAGAAGGGAAATTCAACATACAAATAAATAATCACGATACAGTATATTAAGTGCAAAAATAGAGGTGAAATCTTGGCTACAGAGGTGATGTGAGCATGGAAGTTATTGACTCTGCATGCATAGTTCAAGGAAGCCTTTACAGAAGTAAAGATAAACTTGGGCTATAGCTGGCTACAAAATAATTTAAAATATATACTATTTGTTACACATACTATGCACCAGGAATGAATTGATTTGCAAGACAGGCTTGCCTCCTTTTCTCTTGGAGTTTATAGACTATTATGGAAAGCAGAAAAAAAAAACAAAAATGAGAAAGAGTAGGCACTGTGTGAATGTCTAATTGGGGAACTACTCAACTATTGCAGAACCTATAAACTAAAACCCAAAGAGATAAGTAGGGGGAGCCGGGTGATGGGGAAATATTGATGGAAGAAAAGAAAGTGAATGAGGGCCAGGGATATAGCCCAGTGGCACAAGCACCTGCCTGGCAAGTACAAGGGTCATGTGTTTGATCCCTGGTACCAGAAAGAAAGAAAGAAAGAAAGAAAGAAAGAAAGAAAGAAAGAAAGAAAGAAAGAAAGAAAAAAGAAAGAAAGAAAGAAAAGAAAAGAAGAGAAAAGAAAAGAAAAAATGAGTGGGAGTCTGGGTGTGGTACAAGCCTATAATCCTATCACTCAGGAAGCTGAGGCGGGAGGATTACTGTGAGTTCGAGGCCACCTTGGGCTACCAAATGAATTCATGGCAGCCTGAACTACAAAATGAGATCTTGTAAGAACGTAAGTGGAAGAGAGATACACTGAGGCACTGAGAAGAGATCAGCATGGCTGGAGAAAAAAGAGAAGCAGGTAAAGGGACATAAAATTAAGCTGAAATTGCAAGTAGGGGTAGGAACATAAAAGACCTTATAGACCCCAGTGAGGATTTAGGACTTTACCCCAAAATCAGTGGACATCCATAATTTAAACACTGAGTGTTAGAGGTTCTGTTGTTGCTGTCGTTTTTTTTGGGGGGGTAGGTTGTTTGTTTGTTTTGTCTTTTTGAGACAGGGTCTCACTATGTAGTTCATGCTGGACTTGAGCTCACTTTGTAACCCAGGCTAGCCTCAAACTTGCAGTGATCCTCCTGCCTCAGCCTCCAGAATGCTGGGATTACAGGAGTGTGCCACCACACCCAGCTGTTTTTATTTTTTTTAATTTTTTTTATTTTAAGGAGAATAAAACCAATCAAAACAAAGCAGTGAAAGTGGTACATAACTCCAAAACAGGACGTTAGGTCATCCATAATGGCTAACATAATGTATCTTGTTATCTTCACAGTAGTTGTCCATTTCCTCAGACATAGTAAAACAAAACAGACTAAAACCAATCAAAACAGAGCATTGAATAAAATAAAACAAATTGGAACAAAACAGAATAATGTTAGATTTCAAAAGCAAGACAGAAGAAAATCTCCCATATTTGTCATATTGCATACTGTCATCCTCCTAATGCTTAGACTACTGGCTTTAGTCTTGCAAAGTCAATCAAACAATACAAGCATTTAGTTGTTTTTGTACATTGGTTGCTACATCAACTCAACCTGTCCTCCAAATCAGCCATGTTGCTTACAGCGGGGTGGGAGGTTTTGGAAGGATGATGTCTTGATATTCAGCCCAGTCGGCTCTCAGGAAAGGAAATCTGGCTTTTCTCTTCCTGGACCCGGCATGGTCTGCCCCAGCTGTTTGTCTTTTTGAGACAGAGTCTGACTACGTAGCGCAGGCTGGCCTTGAACTCACTTATGTAGCCGAGATTGGCCTTGAACTCACTGTGATTCTCCTGCCTCAGCCTCCTGAGCTGTGTACCACCACACCAGCTAGGTTCTTTTTTAAAAAAAGGTTGTTGCAATAGTTTTAACAAGAGATGATACTGGTAAAAATGGAGAAAAAGAACACCAAAACAGTATGACAAAATTAATAATTGATTTGTCATGAGTGGTGAAGATAGATGGTCAAGGATGCTTTTCAAACTTCTATCTTGAACCACTGGGTGTGTGAAAGCAATAGTTTCCACAAATTTGTCTAGAAGAAAAAGAGCTGATGAGTGGTATGGATAAAGGACTATGAAATTCCTTCTTTTCTTTTTCTTTTCTGAGAGATACCTGAGTGTGTTTAAGTGCTGAGTAAAAGAAAAGAATCATTCAGAAGGAAGAGGTCAGAAACTGTAACAGGATGAGTGCAGAGGCCTCATATAAGACCAGGCCTCCAAAACCCAAGTGAAGGATTCAGCCTCTACTAGGTGAAGGGCTTCTTCCTTCTGTGCAGCAGCAGAGAACAAGAAAAAGGAACAAGTGCATACAGGGGATGGGAAGTTGAAGTAGTTTCTGCTTGGTGACTTGTAATACCTCAGACATACATAGGTGCTCAATAAGAATTTATTGCATCAATGATTGAGTAAATGCAAGTAACACTATCTGAAATCTGCACAGATCCTATTTTTCTCAAGAAGCATTCTTTTGTCCAGAAGAAGCTTGAGAATGATAATGGAAGTACGTGAGATTCAGAGACGGATTATTCAGTAACAAACAAAGGAGTTGCAGAAATCTTGCTCCGAATAGAAATCACTGTTTTGTTGGATAGAGTAAAAGCAAAAAAGCTGGTATCTGCTCCATTCATGTGTATTCTAGTCTACATTTGTTAAATAAAATTTTTTTCTCAGTCTCTCGAAATTTTAAACCACAATTTGCAATCAGAATGGGCAGCATAGAACCATCGCCTTTGGCATATTTATTGTTTGCCAGGAACTAGGGTGAGTAACTTCCATTTAATCTTCATATCACTGTGATGAAGTAGGTGTATTAACACTGTCTTCACTTTGAGGTTGTACACTGAGTTTCAGAGAAGATAAATGTGTCAAAGTTACCCTACCCCCAATAAGTAGAAGAAACAGGATTCAAATCCACACCTAATTCCAGATGCCAGTAGTTCTTTTTTTTTTTTTTTTTTTTTTTTTTGGTAGGGGAGGGTAACTGGGAATTGAACTCAGGACTCAGGACTTCATGCTTGCTAGGTGAGCACTGTGCTGCTGAGCTGTATTCCCCAGCCCATTCCAGTTGTTCTTAACTATGATCCTATATAGCATCTCAAATACTGATATCTCTTGCCATTGCAAATATTCTTTGTACTGTCATCCTTGAATAGACCATTCCCTGACATGCCATGGACATTATTCTTGTGATACTTTCCATCTTCCAATATTGAAATTTTATATTCTAAAATGCCTTATTTTAATCTCATCTTGTACCAAAATAATTGGGGTACCTCAAGCCATGATGATCTCTCTGGCCTTTGAAATCTTTCAGTAGTTTGGTACTTACTGGGTATTTTTTATCTCTACTATAATTGAGTTGGGTCTTGTTTAACCTTTCTTTTGATTATGAATTAGCACCAAAAACCCACAAGCTTCCTGGAGGATAGGAAGTACACCTGTGGCTTTTTGGGAGGGGGTAGGTTGGGCATCTTTTATAGGTTCTTTCTAGTGGCTTATTCATAATGGCCACAGTCAATATTTGTTGCTAGATTGCTGGGTAACAGACCTCTGTATTCATATTAGTAGAAAGTCTCAGAGCTGTCTGCTAGTGCTGAAGTAAGTTTCTTGCTAATATTGGTCTGAAAAATGGAGGATTTATTATTTCTGTGGTGAATTTATTTTTTCTCTTTGGGTTATAAAACTGGAAATCTCAGAAAGACTGTAGAGTTGTGTGTAAGAGGGATTTCTTCTGAAAGGAAGTGTAAAAAAACAGACTTTTAATTTTGTTAAAGGTATTTTTTGAGCTTACAAGTTCTGATAAAAAAAGTCCAAATTGGTTGAACTTGAAGTTCCCCTCCTCCTTTCTCCTACTTCAGAGCTTTTTCTAAACCTACTTCCCTTAAAATGACTTTTATTGATTTTCACTCAATGAGAGTTATTCTTCAGAATGAGGATGGAGGGGTCAGAGAGAGAAATTTACCTTGTGTTACCTGTGGAATAGGTGTACCTCCGGATCTAGTCTTGCTTTATTTATTCTGTTTCCTGTATCCAGAAACCTGCACACTGGGGATCATTAGGTCCTCTGTGTCTTGGTCAGAGCTTGAGTACAGTATACTAATAGATCAATTTATGTGTTCATTCATTCAGCAAACATTTATTGAGCAGGCCTGTCCTAGGCATTGGAGATACTGAGATGAGAGAGACAGAGCCACGGCCCTCAGTGACCTCCTGAGGCACACGAGGCACTAGTCTGGTGGGGGCTGGGGTCAAAAAGACTTCCTGAACAAGGTAACTGAATATCCTCCATCATGAAATCCTAAAAGAATACAAGATCAGTTTTGTAAAATAAATATAAACACCTAATCAAATTAGCCAATTAGAAAAACACTTACTAAGGTAAGGGGCTCTCTTACCCATATGTCCCATGTTTCTTTTATAATTTTACTCCCTAGTTTCTTTGTCTCCAATCTTTGCCCTCTCTGATCTACATTTAAGATTTCTCCAAAGTTATTTTTCTACATCCTGTTCAGATCAGATCACTTTTGTCTTGGGGATGTTTACTGGCTGCTCATCCATTCATTTTGCGTATTTGTTGTTGGCCAACTCAGGGGGCCCAAAGGAGATTTTCAAGGGTGCAGTCCTCAGGTTAAAGATCACATGTGTGTAAGATGTCAGCCACAACAGCAGGCAGCATGGAGCAGAGCAGAGCAGATGAGCAGAAAACAACAGAGCTGCCTGCATCTTCACTGTATAATTATTCTTTTCATTTTATGGAAAAAAGTAAAACAAAATAACAGGAGAATAACAATAGTTAACACATTACATGTTGTTATCTTTAAAGTAGTTGCTCAGGATACAAGATATGGGCATGAAAATTTCTCCAATCGATATTAGCACAAACCTTCCTTTTTAATGAACTAAGAGACATCAATAGTATAACCGACTTGCATTTTTTCACTTTTCCCTACTATTCTTTCCCCTTTCACTCATCCTAGTTCCTTTTTCTTTTTGCACAATTTCTTCCCACTTAACAATATCTGTTGACATTTTAAACTTGCTTAGACCAGGGATATAGTTCAGTGGCACAGTGCCTGCCTGGCAAGTGCGAGATCCTGAGTTCTATTTCTGGTTCCAAAAAAAGAACTACACTTACTTGCTCTTTCAGTTTCTCACACCAGGGAGAAAATATGATGTTTACACATTAGTTTGATTTATTTCACTCATGAGTATGACCCTTAGTTGAAATATAAATGGCAAATAAATATATGAAAAAAATGTTCAACATCACTAGCCATTCAGGAGATGCAAATTAAAACAACACTGAGATTCCATCTCACCTTAGAAAGAACGGCCAGCATCAAGAAATCAGCCAATAACAAATGCTGGGGTGCTGTAGGGAAAAAGAAACTCTTCTCCACTGTTGGTGAAGTATAGATTGGCACAACCACTGTGGAAATCAGTGTGGAGGTTCCTCAAAAAACTAGGATTAGAGGTCCCATCCCACCCAGCTAGTCCCCTTCTGGGTATCTTCCCAGAAAAATTAAAAACATCATACTACAGTGATATATGTGCACCTGTTTATAACAGCACAATTTGTAATAGCTAAATCTTGGAAACAACCCGAATGCCCATCAACCAAGAAATGGAGAAAAAAGACATGGTATTTTTATACAATGGAGTACTACTCAGCCATAAAGAAATACAAACTTGAGACTTTTATAGGTAAATTGGTGCAATATTGTATAATTCTTATACAGGTTGTTATCTCCTATTTACATTCTTGCATAATGCCGTAACCAGCACATGCATGTTTACCTGTGCTAAGTCATGGTTACATAACTGTATCCCACTGTGTGCCTGCATTAGACAAGCGGGGTCACATCCTCAGGTGTCCTTACATGCCCCTGAGCTTTGAAGCAGTCTAAGTGGTTCCCCACATTTGTCAATCACCTGTGGTGAAGTTTCAGATGAGTATTGAGTCTTTGGGATGCAGCGGTAAGCAAGCAGTCCCTTCCTTCAGGAAGCTTAGAGTCAAAACCAGGTAATGCTCTTGAATTTGTCCTCTTATTTAAATCAATACATTCTAACAGTTGCCAGTATCAAAAGCTTGTTTCACGCAAAACAACTAAGCCAGAATTCTACTTTTACACATCAGTCTAGGAGAGGAACTTGAAAGCCTAATCCAACATTCCAATGCCATGTGAGGAGTCGATAGATAAATCATTGGCTGTTATGCTAGCAGGGTTGAAGAGAAGACAGGGCTGCTGGGCAGGGGGCAGGGTTCCTAGAAGAGTTCATGCCTAATTACAGTCTTGAAGTATGAACAGGGGTGAGCTGGACATTGGAAGTTCCTTACTGGGGCAAATAAGACCCATCAAAATCCATCAACCTACTTCTCCAGTTTACCCTTTTATCTTCTATGTCTTTGTTTTTCAAATTAGGAAGAAGTTAGGGCTAGTTAGTGTTACACATGGGATATCAGAAAGTACTGGAAAAAGGTGGTGCATCTTTCTGAAACATCAATCCTATAAAACAATACATAACTTGCAACATGGCTTTATATTACAGCACATTTGTGGAGTTGAAGATAACACCTCCACTCACCTTTGAACATACAACAGGTTACATAACATCTCAAGCTAGTGGCAAGTCTGAAATGGCTTACACACCACAACCCACCATCACCCCTCTCTGATGGAAAAATTTGAGACATACTACCCAAATATGCCAGGAAATTTCTTATCGCCGCACTTTTGCATATGTTATTCTCCTCTAGGAGCACTCTGTTCTTTTCTACCCTTTAACCTTCAAAGCCCAATTTAAGTGTCACCCTGTGCAATGGTCACATAAACCACACATAAATGTTGATGCACATGAAAGTTAGTTTGTGAGCACCCACTGGTGTGGATGCCCCTTTCCTAACAGCCACGCGGTTCTGCCATCCTCTTTTGTGCTTCTGCCACCCTCTACTCACACTGTCCATGACAGCACTGCTCACCCTCTCTCATAGGCACTTATTTTTATCCCTCTCTGGGGCTAGACTGTAAGTCCATCTAGGGTAGGGACTATTTTTAAGTTTATCTTTGTACTCTTAGTGACTAGCACTTGGTAGACAATAAATTTTGTCAAATGTTGAATTTGTAGACTGCTTCTTACCCCATATCATGTCTGCTCTTTTACAAAGTAACATGTTTTTTTTACTTCTCATCCTCAGGGACTGATGTGTCCCACAAATCTGTATTTTTCAGACAACTGAAGTTTACTTCCTAAAATATCAAAATCTTCATTTTGATGGGAGTTTTTTTTTAGATGTTACACAATTGCTTGCTTTCATAAGTCAAATATACTAAGCATAATGTGTTCCCTGGTGCTTATCCCTAAAAGTATTAGGGTTCTGCTGGGTTGGAATTTGTAACATTCTTTATGGCTGCTGATGGGTAGGGCTTTTTGCCTCTGTACCAGATAACCCCACTCTCTTCTGGCTTTTGTGCTCTCATGCTTGCTTTTATAGTCACCACTTCCTACTATTAGCATGCTCGATCTAACCCTACACTTTGTTCCTCTTAAAAACTTTGTAAGGGATATTAAAATTATAAAACTAATGTAATACAGAAATGTATGAAGTAAAAAGTCAGAATTTTCCCTTCATTCTTGCCCCCTCCCACACACTCACTGATATCCATACTCACATCCTCTAGACACCACCATTATTAACAACTTAAAGTATATTTCTACAGGCAACCTTCTGTCGATGTGTGTATATACGTGTATATAAGAACATCAAATCATGTTATACATAGTTCTCTGCCTTGCTTTTCTTCCCACTTGACAGTATATAATAGGCATGTTGTCAGTACATCTAAGTCTATCTCATTCTTTTTAATGGCTGCCCCCTTTTAATTTGACAATCTTAATCGGCTGTAAATGGGAAAGCCAAATAATCAAGCTTATTAGAATTGTACCTAAGAAAGAGTAAATCGGCTCTGAGTGAAGGCTTGTGGAATTCTCCTAGGAGTAAAATGTGTTAACTTTTGTGCAGGGGTTTTGTAATGTTTATTTTGGCTATTCTGGGACTCTTTTTGCTTATTTCCTGCTTCATTGTGTTTTGGATAGCTAAGGTTGCTGGACATGTGACCTATGAATTAGTGAGATATTACATACTCAGTTGTGCATTATATAATTTTGCTATGATTTTGTGGGGATTTTGCATTTTATTTTTTCACGTAAACCAGGCATAGTGGTACATGTCTATAATTCCAGTTGTCTGTGATGCTGAGGCAGGAGGACCATGAGTTTCAGCACAGCCTGGGCAACTTAATGATTAGTGAGACCCTGTCTCAAAATTTAAAGATTTTTAAAAGGGCTGGGGTTGTAGCTCAGTGTGAAGGCCCTAGGTTCAATCCTCAGTACTGCCAAAAAAGAATTTTATTCATTAAATGGTTTCTATAAATAGCCATTATTTTTTCTAGTTTGTAAGTATTTGAGTCTAGTGAAAACTATTGCATATGGTAGCAGTTAAAAATGTCTGGCCTGAAGATTGACATAGACTTTCTTATCTATATAATCTACGTGTGATAATGTGTACTGAACTTTTGGAAATTCTGTGAGTAGATTTGAAGAAGTCTTTCACAACTGATGACCATTAAAATACAGACAACATCTTGTGCTATAAATAATAAAATTTTGTTTAGGAGTTATATAGGATCTTTCTTCTGCTTTCATGGTAAAGTAACTAAATCCAGTTGATTCTACTACCTTTTAAATGTCACTGGAATGTGTCTCTTCTTCTCCATTCTTACTGCTCCACTACCTTGGCTCAGGGCCTACTATTTCCTAACTGAGTTACCTGTCACAGACTTTTAAATTAGTCTCTCTGCTTTTTGTCTTACCTCTGCCCTGCCCATCCAGAAACCAATGCTTGTTTTAAAACAGAAATCCTGCCATGTCACACCCCTAAAAAACACCTCATCATCTCCAGAATAGAGTCCACTGAACTTAATACAGTAAATGAGGCCCTTTGTGATTTGGCCCACTTTTGCTATTTCTTGATGATCAAAGCTTCATACTTCAATTCCGAGGGAAAGCAAGTGACTTGCAGTTCTTTTAACACATCACTAAATGCTTACTAAATGAATGAGTGAAACACCGTCAGTGCCTAGGGTGACCATTCAACTTACTTGGCCCAGGATGCTCCCTATTCACACCTATCATCCCAGCATAATTAGTAATAGTGACCCTTTTATGACCAAACTTGTCTCAGTGAGACCTAATAAATTATATAGTCACCCTAATTATAACAGTCATCAAATTGATTTCTAACTCTTTCTTTGTCTCCTCTACTGGATGTTGAGCTCTTTAGGGACAGGATTTTGTTTGTTCATTTTATAGCTTCATTTTATTTATTCAACTAAGAGATTGACACTGTCAGGTAGTGAAGAGTTAAGGTTGAATAAAACAAACAGTCCTTACCCACATGCAGTTTAAAATCCTGCAGGAAAACACAATCTAGTCAAAAGAATAGTGCCTAACATGATAAATGCCAGTGTATGAGTAAATGGCTAAACACGGATAAAGACCTCGAAGTTCCTAAACAAACAACACTAATCCTATGAATTGTAGAAGCAGGAGTAGTCATAACCATTGAACTCTAGGTGACTCAACCATTTATTTTAAAAGTTGCTAATCAAAAATTTTAAATATAAGCAACATCCATATACTTAAGCATGCATGACATTTAGATGTTACTCTGATGTTAACTAAGCATAAAAAAGTGATGAGGAAATAATATCTTAGAATGAAACTTTGGTTTCATTCTATTTTAGACCATTTGTAATTCAAGGTATTTCTTTTCAGGGCAGATTATCGTTATGTACTCCTGAGGAGGGGGAGACTTCTTTCTCTACTCTTGAGAAATCAGAAGTTTTAGAAACTGAGCCGCAAAGGAATGACTTAAACCAAGACATATACTGGTTGTGCTTTGCTTTCAGAGGTAGCGCTACCTGCTATCCTAAACTTGTTAACCACCTTCCCATGGGTGAATTCCAAACACTTTCAACATCCATTTCTTCTTTTATAAAGCAGTGATATTATTATCTCCAGAATTAATCTAAAGGCTGAACAAGATAATGTAAAGGTATTTAGTTCCATAACCTGGCTCCTAGAAAGCTCTCGGAAGTGTTACTTCTCTATTCATTCCCCTCATTTATCTTTCTATACTTCATGACAAATGACTTCTATACTTTCTATACTTCTTTCTATACTTCATGACAAATGACTTGAGAGAAAGAACCAATAGAAATCTTTTTTTTCTCAATTTGAATGGTAAACTAGCTCCTCTCCACTCCCTCTAAAAGTTATTAATTCACATTCATTTGTTATTTTATTCTTATAGGTAAAGTTTCAGAGAATCATTCCAAGAACGAAACAGCAACTAAGATCTTTCTGGAAAAAGGGAGAGTTTAGGAGGGAGCCAGGCCCCAGGGATCAGTTAGCAGCTCTGAGCGTCCCTTTCATTAAAGATCTTCCTATTTACTCTTTGCCACTTTCGGTTCAAGGGAGACTGAAGAGCACCAAAATCCTGGGGCTAGGGTCATGGGTGAGGAGGAGAGGTAAACAAGAGCAAAAGCCCTCAGTTATTTTCAAGTCTGGCGACCCCAGGACATTTGAGCCCTTCCTCGAGGGCTAGCAGGTCTGTTCTTCAGCAGTGCCCTGGGTCTGGACTCCATTTCCCAGAGTCCCTTAGTGCCCTAATGTATTCCGTTCTCAGAGTGCCTGTATGTGTGTGAGTGTGAGAGAATGTGTGCGTGTGTGTATGTGTGTGTGTGCGCGCGCGCCCGTGTGTGTGCCTCCGAGTCCCTAGGAGAGTGGAGGCTCATTCACTGATTAGAGCCAGCGCTGAGAGGCAGCACCGCTCCTTCTCTCACACCAACCGAGTCTCTTGATCTGTACATGCAATCCCAAGCAGCTCGCGAGCACACACCCGGGGCCAGCCGCCTGCCGCTGCCGCCGCCGCCGCCGCTGCCTCCGCCGGCTCCGCGAGCCCGGGACTTCCCATGCGCCGCACTCTCCGTCTTCTTCTCTCGGTTCCCTGAAAAGTGCGCACGTTCTTCCCAGGAATTTGCACGGCAAGTATGGAGAGCAGAAACGGGTGTGGAGGTGTGTGCGTACACGAGAGGGGTGGGAGCGAGTCGCCAGGTTGCTCGGGAACCTGGCTAACTTTCCGGGTCCGTCTCCCAGGATCCGGGCGGCTCCCCCGCCGTGGGGCGAGGGCTGGGACCCGCACCCGTGAGTCAGGACCCGCGCGATCGAGTCTGGCGTCGGTGCCCGGCGCTCCGTGCGCTGCAGCGCTCAAACTTTCCGTCTTGAGTTTTCCTTAATGTGTTTTATTTGGGGGGTGTAAGAGGGGAGGGACCAGACGCGGGACTTGGACGAGGAGGGAGGACGAGGGGACAGCTGGAGAGACAGGCACAGGACTTCTTTTCTCCATCTTCTAATAAGCCCCCCTCACACTTTGTTTGGGTCGATCGCGAGCGTGCCCCCTTGCTGGCTCCCCAGTGTACCCCGCGGTGGTTTCCGGAGGGGCTGGGGCAGGGTGGTACCCAGTGGAGAGCCCCAACGGCGAGTGGAAGAGGGAAGGGGCAATCCGTTGAGAAGCAACCCGGGCCGCCCTGCACAGCGCACTGCCGGCCGGTGGGGATCCCGAGGAGAGGCTGGGGAGCCTTTAGGTCCCCGGAGGCTCGGCTGGCTTTTTTCTAGGGGCAGCGGGTGTGGATGAAAGGGGCGGAGTGGGGGGTAATCTGTGGGCAGGAAGGAAGCAGGTGCTGCTAGAGAAGTGAACCGTTCTACATGCAAGCTGGAAACTCTGGGCTCCGCTGGGCCCCGCCGGCCTGGCCTTAGAGCAGCTCCACTGTGGAGTCTCTCGGGATTTGGGGTGGACCCCACCCCCTGCAACGATTCTAAAGAGCGAGGCGGGAGGATGATCGTGTAGACTCGGACACCTTGCTCTTTTTATATTATTATTGTTGCTGTTGTTCTTATTATTTTAATCTTAGACTTGCCTTAAACTGAGTAATAATTTCTCTGCTTCCGACTTGAGAACAAAACTTTTCAGCATGCACGCCTGTCGCTGCAGCCCTGCACCCACTTGCCGCTGCGCCGGCCAGCGGAGGCCGAGCGAGCTTCTCCGCCCGGAGTCCGGCCCGCCACCGTGCTCCGGAGCTCCAGTCACCCCCCTCCCCACCCCCCCAGCCCGGGGCTTTTCAGGGCTCGGCCTGGGCGTTTCGCCTTTGTGCTTTGTAAGAGAAAGCCTTTTCTTCCAGAGCACAACAAAGTTGGGCGGAGAGCTTCCGTGTGGCCCCTCGGACGAGGCCGCCCACGGTGGCGAGGCCGTCCGAGGGGATGCGGGGGTCATCGTTGCTCCGGGAGCCCGTTCGAGGCTCCCGTGACTCTGGCCGGCGAGGGTGTGCGGGAGCCCGGGAGAGCGGGGTCTCTGGCTACCCAGAGGCAGAGACGAGCGCTCGTTTCCCGTTAAGAGAGCGCTGCTTTCTTGGGTCCTGCCCGCTGCTCTAGCCGAGGGCCGGGGCCTGGGCCCCTAGCCGGGTGCGTATCGTCCGGGTGCGTGCATAGGGCCACAGCCAAGGGGTTGGGGCGCAACCCTGCCTGGGGGTCCGGGTGTCCCGAGGTCTTTCGCCTGCACCATCTCCCTGTCCCGGGGACTGCTGAGAGGGAAGATACCAGTGCTGTCTCCCCACGATGCCCGGCCGCCGCGTTCTTGTCTCTCGCCTCCGCTGTGGAGTCAGCTTGAGGGGCAATGAGGGGAGAAAGGAAAAATAAAAGAGGAAAAACGGCGGGCGGCGGGAAAGCAGGAGTAGGACTGGGGGGTCGGGGACAGAGCGGGCCAGGGCCCGCGCCTCGCGTGGTCTCCTCCTCTTCCTCCTCCTCCTCGGGTCTTCTCGGCCGTCCCCGCAAAGCGGAAAGGAGCTAAGGGGGAAAAGGCAGAGAGAGCGTCGAGGAAAAGCGCCGAGGGCGTCTTCCGTTCGGATCCCTCCCGGCCCGCCAAGACCCCGCACCAGAGGCGTGAGTGCGCTCGCCGCGCTCCGGGGTGAGGAGGGGGAAGGCGGAGGATTGGGCGCGGCGTGCCGCGGCAGACCGACGGGCCGAACAGGGCGCACACCTGTTCTTCGAGCCGCGGGGGCGGCGGCGATGGCGGCGCCCTCCCTTCTGCGCCCCTCGCCCTCAGCGGGGAAAGCAGAGGGCCGACCGCACGCCTGGGGCCGCGTGCAGGGGCGCGGAGTGCAGGAGCCCGCGGCTGCCCACTGAGGCGGCGGCGCGCGGCAACGGACCCAGGGACCGCGGGGCGGGGCTGTCCAGGGCTTCCAGACCCTTGGACGCTGGTTGAAGGCAGGCTGCTCCGAGCCCTGCCCCAGGCCCAGCGCGGTCTGGACCCGGGGCCCTCGCGCTTCTTGGTTCTTCTCACACCGGTGCCGTGCGTGGTTCTCCAAAGTTAAAAGCAGATGGTTTGGTGCGGAGGTTGTGGGGCCCTAAAGTACTCTCTGCAAAAGGCAGCTGAAAGCCGGAAAGGTTAGTCCACAGAGTGGTGGGCCCGGTGCAACGTGGCCCCAAGTTGATGTAGATTTTGCCTTCACTTCTCCGTCCCCCGTTTTTCCTGAGGGTTGTTTTTTCCGGGCGGAGGTTTTTCCTGGCTGAATTCTGTGCCCGCTTCTCAGCGGGCAACCCGGCGGCCCGGCCCTCGGGACCTACCCGTCTGTCTCGGTTTCGTGCCCGTGGGCCATCCAGGTTCGGGAGCCGGGTCCCCGTGTAGGACCGACACCCAGTCGTCTGAAGGCGTCGGCCCCAGCCTGAGAACCCTCTTAGCTCTGTGCTCCCTGAGTTCTCGCATATGGTGATAAAATTTCTGTTAGGGCGGTGTTTCCACATACCCCCCAGGCATTTGGTGTGCGGAGAATTCTGTTCAAGGAAAAAGTCTGTGAACTTAAAAAAAAAATTTTTTTTTTCCTGCATTCTTCGCAATCCCCCACTACTCTGGCCTCACTTCCCATTGTTCTTTGCTTTTTAAGTTGCCTGTTAATTTTTTAAAAGTTTTTTTAATGCAGAGGGAAAATATCGTTTGATTTGTTCTATTATGTTTAAATCCTGACTTTTGGAAACGGTTCAGAGACCACAAAAATGTCACCTGTTGTTATAAGCAGAGGAGTGTTGTGTGTGCATTTTAATTGCCAGCAAAGTCGCAGTTAGGTGGGCGCCCAGAGCTCGGCTCCGGGAAACAGTCCTTTGCAGTTCGCTTTGTGGCAGTCATTTGCAAGTGAGTTTGGCTCCCAACAGCAGCTGCAGCCACATCGCTTCCTCCTGGGCCGATCCGGGCGCGGGTCAGGAAGCCCAGACCCAGGGCCTGGGTGGAAGATAGCCTTCTCTCTGGGACTTTCTGTCTGGCTTTCAGTTTTTCAGCGCGAAAGTGGCTGGTTCGCGCCGCAGAGCGCAGAGCGCTGCGCATCTGCCCAGCCTCAGACATTTTCATGTTTCAAACGCCGGCTTCTTCGTTTCATTTGTCTTGGTTGTGGCATGTTTAACCACGCAATTAGTGATCTCACTAATTATTCGGTTAGCTGGCGTTTTGTAATCTCTTCAAACCAGGGTCGGCTGTGTGATTTAAGAAACAAACAAACTCCCACACATACAGAAATGAACCAAACCCATCACGTCAAGGATTTGAAAATTTTAAAACTCAATATTTGTTAGTCCCTCTGACCAACCTCACTGCCTGCCAGACAATTTATTTAGCTTCTTGGATTGATCCCTCCTCCTTGTTTAGTTAATTCAACAAAGACTTTTTGCAATCTGTTTAGAGTTTGTCTGATGCTGTGGAAAAGTAGCTGATGATTTATTTGGTTGCTTTTCGATTTCTGTCTTCAGCCCTTCTTTCTCCTCCTTTCAGCGGGGATGTCAGCTGTTATTACTTCCTATTGATCCCTTTGCAAAGTGAGAAGTGAACTAAAATTAATGTCAATTCCACTGCTCAGATCAATAGCTGGAGTTATTTTAATCTGGATTTGCACGAAGTGCTAAATTAAAAAAAATCAGCATAGAGGCAGAAAAGTAACAGTTACTTACTTTCCCTTTGCCCAGTTCTTTACAGTCACCCAAATGCTCCATCAAGCTGATTATCTTACAATCCATATTTTTTTAATTAAGAGGGTCAGTTAGTTTTCTTATTTTGGGTTCTGTGTTTAAACCCATGACATTTTGACATTGGGAGTGTATTAACTATAGATTTTCATAATGACTGTGGTCTGCTGAAGCCTCATCTACACAGGTTGTTAATGGGGAGGGGATCACCCCTCCTCTCCCACAGAAACCAACACCCTCACAGTGGAGTAAAAGAGATGTGGTCTGGCAAAATATTGTTGGTTTATTTTCAGTATAATAAAGTTTTCAAATGAATAAGCAGGTTCGAGTAATTCACTGTTCCGTTACAGTGTCCGGTGCTGTCGCCAGATTACTAATTTATGAAACTCATCTAACATAATGAGGTGATCTAGGAAGTAAAAATAGAAAGTGAATCCTAGGGGGAGTTATTCTTGAGGAGAAACATTCCTCCCTTGGTCCCCAGTGTATTACGTTTGTCCTTTTCTCCAGCTGCCCTCAGAGACTATGGCTTGTCAATAGATATGTAGTTATTTATTTCTGTTGCGAAGAGCTGCTTCAAACCCTTGGAACAGCCCTAGACTCACTTTCAGAGCATCCATGTTGTGTGACCATTAATCTGACTTGAAAACAGCCAAGAACAGGATTCCCAGACTTGTCAAGCTAACTGGCTCTCCTTGGCAGATCATTCCCTACACTGCTATAACTTGACAGGAAAGTTATTTAAAATTTGGAAGAGAGAAAAATCCGTTAATGTGAGATACATAATCTGGTAATTTAGCAATGATGTCTATAAGGAAAGATGCCAAATGAGGAAGCAGTTTGATGGTGTCCACTCATCTTCCCAATTAATAACAGCCATTGACACGTCTGCTACAGGATGGGAGAAGGAAATACTCTCTTTGCACTGCATTAAGTCAGGAGGATTCATCTGCAGTTTAGCTAAAGATTCTCTATGTGAGGGAACACCACAGATATTCCATTATGGAAGTGGGCTTTTAGAGGGAGGGGATCATTTTTATTTCTGACTCTCAATCTAAAGGTTATAATTTGTAGCAGATGGTGATTTGGGGTTTGAGTTTCATTCAGTTTCCATTTAGTGTCTCTATTTGAAGCTAGTAAGTCCTAGTATTCACCTTATATTATCCTGACTTTTGATGCATAACCCTTCCACCACCTCCCACTCAATATACATTTTAAAACTGAATTAATGGCTATGAAAATACACAACCTAAATTTACAAGGGAAACAACAAGCGTCTATCCGAACTCCAGTTTGTTCTGTGGGCCTCTATTGGATATCAGCTCTGACTGGGTCAGTAAGCAGAGCAAAATAAGTCAGAAATTTTTTAGCATTTCACTCTAGATATTACCGGCAAATCCAAGTCAGTTTACAAATCTACATAAGAGTGAGTGCATTAGTAACTAAAATTACTGATTCAATCTTTGCTGCCCTTGGAAGACAGATGCTTCTAGAGAGCACATGCCAAAGACACCCATTTTATTTTTAAATATTGTCAGAGATGCCAGACATTTTATTGATGAAGGCTTTGTTTCTTCTCAGAAAAGAGAAATAGGAAGCTTGTGTGATTAGAGTTGTGTGCAAAAAAAAAAAATGTTGCTGCTGCTTGTTCACATAGCACTTTTTGGAAATGGTCTGAGATGGTACATGAAGATGTATGCTTATGTGTGTAGCAATGGTTGTAATTTAGCCACGTGTACAGTTTGTGCCAACTACTATGTACAGATGTTCCTGGTCTCCATGTGTTAATATAGGAAATTTTTCATATCAGAATGTTGTTAGGGAAATGAAGAGAGAATGCAGATGTGAGGATAGGTAGGTAGAACAGAGAATCTGAAAATCAGGCCAGCCCCAAGGAGTATATGCAGGTGGAAGCTCTTTAAAATATAGATACCCTCCACCCCATGTGTTGGGTGACTGGGCCTTCCAAAGCTCATTTGCTCAGGGAATATTGTATTTGGAGGTTTTATGATTTTTTTTTCTTTGCTGGGCTCAGGCGCATTTCACCCGGAACGTGTAGGGACCAAAGTCAGCTACGCGTACATCACAGTAAGTTGTCTATTGATTTTCCCGAATGAAAATGGTCTGCTGCTGCTGCTGCCCACTGGCTGCTAAAGCCTGTGGTGTCTCTTGCCCAAGTATCTGTAAGCCAGAAGGATGGTGTTTCAATCACTTTGGGTTTCCCTTTTTTTTTCCTCCCCCTGACTTTCCTCCCCCCTCTTTTTTTTTCTCTTTGCTATATCTGCAGGTCTTAGAAGGGCATGGTTCCCCAGTAACATTCCCCGCCCTGATCCAAGGTGCCGATCCGGCCTCCCTCCCAGGGAAGACTGCCTCTTGTGTGACGCCAGCCACTGAAAGAGACTCCGATGGACTTACATCGGGCAGCCTTCAAGATGGAGAACTCGTCCTACCTTCCCAACCCTCTGGCATCCCCAGCACTGATGGTCTTGGCCTCCACAGCTGAGGCCAGCCGGGATGCTTCCATCCCTTGTCAACAGCCTCGACCCTTTGGTGTACCTGTCTCAGTAGACAAGGATGTGCACATTCCCTTCACCAACGGCTCCTACACCTTTGCCTCTATGTACCATCGGCAAGGTGGGGTGCCAGGCACTTTTGCCAATCGTGATTTCCCCCCTTCCTTATTACACCTCCACCCTCAGTTTGCTCCCCCTAATCTAGATTGCACCCCAATCAGCATGCTGAATCATAGTGGTGTGGGGGCTTTCCGTCCCTTTGCTTCCACTGAGGACCGGGAAAGCTATCAGTCAGCCTTTACACCAGCCAAGCGACTTAAGAACTGCCATGACACAGAGTCTCCCCACCTGCGCTTCTCAGATGCAGATGGCAAGGAATATGACTTTGGGACACAGCTGCCATCTAGCTCCCCCGGTTCACTTAAGGTTGATGACCCTGGGAAGAAGATTTTTGCTGTCTCTGGCCTCATTTCTGATCGGGAAGCCTCATCTAGCCCAGAGGATCGGAATGACAGATGTAAGTACTTTGGTTGGAGCCCTCCCTCACCCCAGTAAGCCCTGCCTTGCAGTAGTGTTCAACAGGTCAGCAGTCTTGCTCACATGCCTAGTGATGAACAGCCAACTGCTTCCCTTTGGTAGTGGTGGAGTGCTACCATTTACTTGTCTCTCATCCATGAGCACTGGTAGTTCTTGTAGAAAGTGTTTTCCTGAAGGTAGCCAGAGGCAAGTTGGTCTCAGCGCTGCCTGCCTCTCCCCGATACGGCTGGCTTCTCTGGGGACTGTGGAGTGAAGAGGGTGCTGTACATACCCCTCAGTGAAGGTTGCTCTATTAGAGAGCATAGATTCCTGGGGAATTTGGGAGGCCGAAAGAAACATGTCCATCCCTCCTCTCCTTGCTGTCCTCGTTATGCTTCTCTGATCGTTGTATTATTATTTTTAGCTTTTCCATTGTATCAGCCAGCAGACTCCACATGATTTTATTTTCACAACTCTCAGCCCTTGTCCACATCAGGCTATTTTTCAGAGAAGGACAAAGGTGTCGTCAGTCACCATAAAGCATTTCAAACAGCTGTGTTTTCCTTGCAATTGCAAGGCTGGAAAGCTGACTTCTCCTGGGATTTGACAGGTTTGCTGGCTGCTTATCCTGAGGCTCACTTTTAGACAGGGTTGACCTGTGTGACTGCTCCGTAGTTGGTGCTCACAACTATTATTAATTTCTGCTCATGAAATGGCTTTTTTTTTTCATATTCTCCAAATACCTTGTTGGGCTCTGACTATCCTCATCTATACTAACTCATTGGAACTAAAGCTTTATTTAGAACTTGTAGACCAGGCATGCTGAACCCTGCCATCTTCCACTCTGATATAATCAGAAAATAATTGTTTTGACACTTTTGGGCTGTGGGTAGACAGAGCAGTTTTCTTCAAGCCTGGTGACAATTTATGAACTGTAGGTGTTTTTCCACCCAACCCTTTGTTCTAAGATTTGCTCCATTTTATTAAGAAAACTCTGTCAGAGGTTTGCTTTCCCCTCTTCTCTATTGTGTGTGTGTGTATATGTGTGTGTGTGTTCCCATCCTCTATAACCACCAACAGGAATACCATTTTTTTTCTCTTCTCTTTATGATGCCGAGGAGAGTAATAGAGACATTGTAGCGCTCTTCCCTGTCGGCACTGCTTCCTCAGGCTGTCTCCTTGAATTAGGCACTGTGTTAACTTTCCTGCGCTAAAAGGCATCTGCCTAAACCCAGCATACCTTTTCAATAAAAGTCATCATAAAATCAACCTGCCTTGTAAATCCATCGCTCTTTGGTTTTGAAATATGTTGCAAGTGTGTCTTTTATGTCAGCGTCTGTAAGCTGGAGACCTCCCCACTTAAGGGAGAAGCCTGGTATATGACAGCACAACTGCTAGCATGGCTTGCTTACTTCAGCTTCCACTCTGTCACCTTTTCACTTTCTGTTGATTCATGTGTATTCTGCTCCTGGTTTTTGGATATACCTGCTGGGCAGGTATCGGCATTATGTTGACTGGTCTTTATTTTATTTTTGATTTGTTAAGTGTTGGGTAAATAATCAAGGCTAGCTGTAATTTGACCTCTGGCTGAAACTGCTCATGGTTAGGGTGTGACCTATTCCGGTCTCTTTTCTTCCAAGTACAAGTTGAAAATAAAATCCTCTCAAAACTACTATGGCACAAAATAGCATCTGGAGATCATGAGTCCTTTCTTCTCACCCAACAGAGCCAGCTTGCTTTCATTTTGCTATCTTTTCAGCCCAAACCTGTATCAGACTCCCAGAGCAGGCAGAAGCTTGTTAGTCAAGTCAGAACTCATAGATGTGGATATCCATTCCCCTCCGAGTGTCAAAGCCATAACTCTTCTGTTTGCCTGGTTTGCATTGTATGGTGGTGCCATCCCCCATGGAGATGGATCCCTCACACAGGAATACGCCTGGGTGGAGAAAAATTAAATGAGTCTGTCTCCCAAAGTGAAATGGAATTCTGACCTTGAAATTAATGAGATTCTGATCAGAAGGGTGGGGAAACTTCTTTATTTCAAATTGTATGTTATATAAATTTTATACTTAATATATTCTTCCCTTTAGGAGTATTCTGTTTTTTTTCCCTCTGTACAAAGATGTGTAGCAAAGGATGTTTGTACACACCCACATTATTAGCCAGAGTTGTGTTTGTGACTAACCTTCTGCCAGAAACAAAGGTGCCAAGTGAAGAGGAGACTGTGACCTGTGATACCCCTGGATCTGTGTTCTGTTTTCCTTGCCTTGCCTTGCTTTAGGTGTAGAGCAGCCTTCTCAGGGCTGCACTAAGCAACATTTGTGCTTTTGATTTTGAGTTTTTAGAAAGCAGGAGAAACATATTTTGCAAGGAAGGGTTGAAGAGGCACTGTGACAAAGTCAGTAGCAGCTTTCTTGGCGCCTGTCATATGCCGACGTGTGTCAGAATATTTATGGTCTGTTTTATGTAAATACATATTTAAGGGCCGTTAGAAGGGCTGATTATTCCCACTAGATGCCTTTCAGGCCCTCCCTACAGAACCATTTTGAAATAAGTAATATTTCTCAGATAATCGAGTGACAGTATACAAGACTGCTTCCAGAGGGAAAAGGAGCTTCAGGGGCAGATGGGCCAGTGAGGGGGATGGGGAGGCCAGAAGAGAGAAAGTGTTCAAAAATGCCAAGGACTAGGACAGTGCTTTTGCCTGGATTACCAAAATGAATCATGTATTATTTTAGGAGTTTTTATTATTAAAATTTAGAATTAATTTCTGACATGGTTGACTCTTTTTTCAGTTCTCTTCATATAAATAAAATATTTTTTCATAAAATGTAAAAAATGCTTTAATTAAATGTGATAGTTAAACTCCTTAATAAGCACTAGCTTTAGAGCTTTATTGGTGGGTAGGGCGTGGTGATGAGTATGGGGTGTGTGTGTGTCCCTTAGTTAGAGTAGAAGTTTTATGACTTTTAGGTCACTGAAAAATCTGTTTTATAATGGAAACACTGACAGTTTTTACTGTTTCAACCACCACCCCCCACACACTGCACCCACATGCAGATATGTCCACATGTGCACGCCTTTGAACCTGAGGCCTGCAGACATGGTGTAATGCAAACATGTTGGTTCCTTAAATCTGGGTACTGATAGGCAGGATTTCTTTTGTGGTTAAATATGCATTTTTTGAAGACAGAAATACAGCTACTCGGGTAAAGTATCCTCTGTCTGGTAGATGATTCCAGCTTGCTTGCCTGTCCATCCACCTAGCCTCACAGGTGATTCTGAGGTAGGTGTTGGACTCTATGGAACAAGGACTTTGCACTACAGGACTGACTTATTTGCTCTGCAAAATGGGAGAGGTGTTTTGTGAGAAGCTGCGCATAAAGGATGCACAATTCCCCAGGAAGGGAACTGAGGTAACTCCAGTTTATTGTCATTCTCTGAACCAGTCCCCAAGGCTCCTTCCTTGTCCAGGGAAATGATGCTAAAATTTATGGACCAATTACAAATAGTCCACGTTGTATCTTACATATGAAGTGTCTACCGATATGTTTCCCAGGGCCTTTAAAATAAACATTGCTCATTAAGGAAACTTTACAACAAAAGGGAAGGTAAGTACTGTCTGCTGCCTTGTGCTAGAATCCATACATTTATTACACCCTCAGCCCTCTGGCTCCTGTCACATGCATCTGCAGATGGTTCTCTGTCGGCTGCCCCTGAACCCAGAGTCTTGCTTGGGTGATAGCAGCCTTTGGCCAGCCTACCTGTTTATCCATTCAGCCCAAACTGGAGCTGGTTAGCATGCATGCACACCCCAGGGCAGTGAGGGCTCAAAACTCCCCAGTGGGGCCTTCCGGCTCACCCCAGGGATGGGCCCTAGGCACTAACTATAAGTGGCTTTACTTGGCTGTCTTCCCCTGGCTTTTCTGGGTGGTCACACAGACTCACAGTAGGCAGGAAACCTGGTATCTCTCAGCGGCTCCTGGAGGTTTGACTGTGCTCTCACCTTTGATGTATTTGAAAAGCCACCCTCAAGTCCCAAAAGCCCTGAGTAGGAGATGTTATTTTAAAGGCATGCGTCATGAAAGACTATGTCCTCAGACTTAGCTGAGCTCACCTAGGCCAAGAGCAGCCTGGGATGAGGAGGGCCAGATGACATGACGGAGTCGCATCAGGGGGTACATTTCAAGGGCCAGCATTGGCCTAAAGCAGAAGAGACATTCATCTGGGTGAGAGAGAATGGGACAGTTCCAAGGTCACTAGACTCCACCTCTGGTTTACAGCTGGAGCAGATGACCAGTGAAAAGGGTCAGCTAATCGCCAGACCAGCAGGGTCAGATGGTTCCCGCTGGCCTCGCTGGCAGACTTAGTCCAATTCTCACTCAGCTGCTCCCAGTTCTCCCGGAGCCTCTTTCCTCCTCCCCCTCTCCCAGGAGCAAGAACTCCTCTGATGTGTGCGGTTGTTTCTGGTTGTTCACTCCCAACACAGTCATGGAGACTCCTTTTCATGCTGCTGAGTTTAATTGTCTTATTGGGATAAAGAAATGTTTGCACAGCTAAAGTGGGGCCGGGCTGGACGGGAGCGGTCCCCGATGGCTGCAGAGCCATCTGGCCAGGCTTGGCTCGGCTCAGAGCACCGCCCGCCCGCGCCCTTCCCGGCTCGCTCCACGCCGCTGCGGCTGGGCGGCTGCCTGGCTCGGCCGGAATGCCTAATCACCGCGGTGAGAAAACGGACCCCGCGGCCTCCTCCGCGCCTCGCGCCCTGCCTCCACCAATTGTCATGCAGAAGCGACCCGGGCTGCGTTCCCTGGCCGCAGCCAGCCCGCGCCGCCCGGCCGGAGGGGCTGCCCGTGGGCCGCGGGGGAGGGGCGCGGGCCCGGGGAACACCGTGCGCTCCAGCTCCGAGGACCCGGCCGCGCCTGCGAGGCTCAGCTTGCGCGTGGTTGGAGACGGGTAGCCTACCTCGCGGGACTCGGAAGTGTGGGGTAACCCAGCCCTGCCCCCCCCCCACGCCCCCAAGTCGCGGAGAGAACGAGGCCAGCCCCCGCTCGGCTTTCTGAACGTCTCTGAACAGAAGACAGCTGGGGACAGGGCTGAAGGGACGGGACTAAGTGTGACCCTGGGGGGCCCGCAGAGGCCTATGCGTGGGGGACCCTGGCGCTGCAGCTGGGGGCGAGGAGGAAAGGCCAGGGCGCACGGGCTCGAGGATGGACGTGCACGCGCGCATCTGGCTCGAGCCTTTGCTTCGGTATCCGAGGACTCCTTTCTGCTCAAAATGCTTTTCCCTTCTTGCTTTTCAAATCTGTAACTTGTCCCGAGGAATGTTTCCCCCGGCCAGGGCTGGCGGGTCCACAGGGCGGCTGCGTGCGAGCGAGGCGGCCCTGGTGGCTTTGCCGGTGGAGGCTCATAGCACCGCGGGCTCCCGAGCTAGTCCGCGAGTTCTGAACGCTTCCCACGGGAAGCTTTCCGGGGCTGCCCCGTCAGCGGCCCAGGTGCAACGTTTGGTGCCCCCGCCCCTTTGTTTGAAAACAAAAAACACGCATTGTATCCAAATAACAAAAGTTGCTCTCTTTCCCCACCCTCTTTCCTCATTAGACAGGGAAGAGGAAACTGAAAAATAGAACTGTATTTTTAAGTTAGTTTTTCTTATTTTTAACCCTTATTAACTACCTCCATCTGCTTAATAAATTTAGCACAAGTTGAAATTTATTCTTTGTAAATACTTGGGATTTGTAGTGACAATGCATTTAAAAACTTTGTATTTTAATAATTTTTTTTTGTTTTTGAATCGTTAACCACATCCATCTGGCTAATAAATATCAAAGCACACATTTGAACTACTCTTATAAATACTTAAAAAAATACTTGAGATTTAGAGTGATGGTACATTTCATTGTGAAACCCACACGATTCTAACACCAAAATAACAATTTTTGGACTTGATTATTCTCTTCAAACAGTTTAACTGCATTTCTCAGCGCCATTTTCTCCCTCTTAAAGAGAGATAAACTACAGACTTAAGAATAATGTATTGCTATACAGTAGCTAAAACTTCTTAAAAAATTTTTTAAGTATCATTTCAGTTGTAGCATTTGTGGTTGAACAAAATGTGTTTTTATCCTCTAAGTGTGCTCTGTGGGGCGGGCATTTGTAAATACCTCTTTCTTTGAGGCAAAGAAGGAGAATTTTTTGCAAAAGAACTTTCTTATGTCTTTTCCAGAAAAAAGTCCTGGATTGGAACCATGAGTTTAGACCTCAAGAAATGGTACACTGTGGTATGAATGAGTAAACCGGGGAGATGGTAACAGGAGCAATTTTTTCCCTTCCAGCCTTACCCAGTGGATTACTTTTCTATTACCTTAATCACATTTTAATTTTATTGTAAAGAACATTTTATTGTTGTTGCATTGATACCAAGCACATCAAAGGATGTAGTAAGTTTGAGTGTTGGATACATTGATAGCAATGGTTATAATCTAGTTTTGACTTTAAATTTTCATCAATTTGCTACTCTTCCGCATTGCACTGAAGGAGATCTGTAAGATTCTGCTATCCTAAAGGCCAGGAGTTCAGGAAAAAGGGGAAGAATTTATTTAGGCTTGAATTTTGATAATAATAAAAGTAGGAAATTTTTCAAGATACATGAAATCCTCCTTCAAAAACAGGCTTATTTTGTTGATAGTACTTGGGATACTAAAATATCTTTTATAATTTAAAAAATAACATTAAATTTGTGTTTTTCTCCTAACCTTTTAGAGATCTGAGACTGGAACCCCCTTTCCAAATGTTTTCCCACAGCATTACATCCCCTATGATGGAATCCACACATACTGACCTGCTTTTGGTGTGTCTTTTAGAAAAAAAGTTTCTTTCTAGATCCTGGTTGAAGCTGGAAATAGTCAAGTGCTGTAGGGGTTTATAGACACATAGAACCATCTGGCAATTCAGATATTTGAGCATCAGTGTTCTCTGTGGAATGTGTCCTGATTGTAGATGACCTAGAGGAAGTGAAAGTTGTGTTTTTAGGAGAAATGATGCTCTGCCCAGTGCATTCTTTTTAGCAGATCCAGAGCTTTAGAACACTAGTGAGCCATGTGGGTGAAGAAGAAACCTTTTTGGTTTGGTCTCATGAGAAATCAAGCCCAGTAAGCATGAGTGTGACTCACCAGATGAGAGTTGTCTTTTTCCACTGAAATTCATTTGCAGGCCGAGACTTATGGCTCTGCATCCATCTTAGGGCAGCAGAGACGTCAGAGCGCTGCAGGGAGGGCCAAGGGCCAGCCCTAGAAAGGTCTGCACTTTACTTTCAGGTATATGATTTCCATTTAGGTGTCAGCTAATCCTATATTGCTCTCATCTGACCTTGCTTTTTGGGGTTTGATTTAAACCAAGTCAGTGGCCTAGCATAATAAATAACTGTTAGGGGACTAACAGCTGTGTTTGCCCCTTTGAGTCTCAGGTCAAAGATATCACAGAGCAAAAGTGAGGAGGCAGTATAACACAATAGTTACAAGTGTAGTCTCTGGAGCTAAGTCCCAGCCCTTTAGCTAACTTGCTTTGTGACACTTGGGCAAGTCACTTAACATCTCTGAGCCTCAGTATTCTCACCTGTAAGATGGGAATTACATAATTTTAAAAGGGTGGTTGTGAAGGACTGGATGAGATTAAATTCACCAGATAATGCCTCCAGATAATGCCACCAGAACCATTCCTCATACATGCAAATGATCATAATTATTTCTGGACAGTCTGGAGGTATGTTCTTCCTTGTTAGAAGCTCTGATGTAGCCAAGCACAGGGTCATTAACAACTAGCATGTAGGCAGAAGCCTCACACATCCTCCTGCCGTATGGCAATGGAGAAAGAGGGAGGGAGAGGCTGGAAAGCTCTCTTCTGTGATGGCCAGCTGCTTTGCCTGCCATCATCATCATCATCTGTCCACCCTGGTAAATTAGCCCTGGTGTTCCTGTGGCCTTCTCCTCCTCTGGTTGTGTTTAGAGGCAAGGTAGTAGTATAGTTAGAGAAACTGAGTCTTGATCCAGAAGGCACTTGACTAGGTTGAATATCTAGGCAGTGGCCCAGGTTAGCGATCTTACGATATTTTCTTATTCTGGCATTTAGTATTATCAGATATTGTTGGAAATAAATGGGTTATTAGAATTTGTGAGTGGTGGAGATTTGGGCCATGTATAATCAGATTTGCTATAATGGCATTTGCCTAGTATTAGAATACAAAGTCCCAGAGTTTCTAGTACGTCCTTAGATTTTAAGTTACACAGACACTTTTACCCTCTTGCCCATGTGAGACAAATCCGTGCGCCTTCCCCCATCTGTGTGTGTCACCGTCCCACAGCATGATGGATTGTCTCTGCACGGGGGAGGCTTAGGACGGGGCTTCAAGGGGCCTTGCAGGTCAGGAGAGAAATACAGCAGCGGGCTGCGCTGGGGGCCGCTGGGGAGGGATTACGGGGGAGAGGAGGGGAGGAGAGGGAAGGGGAAGAGAGGGCCGGACAGGGACAGGCCTCTCCTGTCCTGTCTGTGTGCATTCTCCTAGGAGTAAAGAGAGCTGACCATTACCCTGTGTGCACAGATAAACTTAGTATTTTTCTCTTTGTAGAAAGGAAGCCCCATGGGCTCCCCCTGCATGTGCGTGGGAGAGGTGGGGTGTGGGAAGGGCTGACCCCTCTGCCCAAGGACCTTGGATTTAAGTTTTCAGGAGAGAGAATCCTATTTGGAAAGGCTTGTGTTCACAGATGTGTATAGAAGTAGCCATTGCAGGCCAGTGGGCTGCTTCTTTGTGGCTCCCTTTAGGAGAAGGAGTGTACCTCTCCATCGGGGGCAGAATATCTCTGAACATCATGGAACATCCCATTTTGCTCTCTCCCTGTCCCTAGTCCTTTCCCACATATAGGCACAAAAGTATGTGAGAAGTGAGGGAAATGCTAAACATTCTTCAATTTTGGTTGTTAAAAGAGAGGCAAATACCAAGTGTGATGGTGCATGCCTCTAATTCCAGCACTCTGGCAAGCTGATGCAGGAAAATTGAAAGTATAAGTCCAGCCTGGGCAACTTAGCAAGACCCTGCCTCAAAAGAGGGCTGGGGATGTAGCTCAGTGCAAAAACCCTGGGAAATCACTGCAAAAAAAAGGGGTGGGGCTGAAGGGAATGTCTGGGATTTAGGCCCAAATGGCAAAATCATAGTTAAGAAGAAATTCTAAAAGAGGCAAGAGGGAAAGCTAAGGTGGTAGAGAAGTTAGGGCACAGGCAAGGGGAAGGAATCAGCAGGACTGCAGTTAGAGCCTAGGCTTTGGTTTCCTTCCTGAGCAGTAAAATTAAAAAAAAAAAAAAACCTTAGAACAACAAAAGTCTGGACACATGGGCTTCCTTCCTGACAAGCCAACCTGGTGGGGCTTCATTCAGACCAAGCAGCAGTCAAGACTGATTTACGGGTAAAAAAGCCCAAACATGTGGGCTTAACCCTTTCCTGACCTTAAGGATGCTTCATTGCAAATGCTGCCTCCTTCTTCCAACTTCCCATTATGGTGTGGGCTGTTTTTTATTGTCATTTCCTCTTTACTTAAAGAGAGTACCTGCTGTTGAGTACCTGATAACCCCTACATGAGAAGTCTGAGTCTACAAGAAATTGAGCGACTTGAAGGAGACCTGACCATCAAACTTGTGACAGAGCTGGTATTGTAGCTCATGGCCTGCGTGGCTCTAGAGCATTTGGTGACATTATATTGACATTGGAGTGCTACAGCCTTCTTGAGTAACGGGAAGTGCCTTCTAGAGGCCGTATTGGGAGCCTTTTTTCTCTTTATAAGATACTAGTACTGCAGAAAAACTGATACTGCTTCATCTTAGTTGTTTATAAACTATGGCAGAGTACATGAGGCATGATTCAGTGCCATCATTAGAAAAGAATATGATGTACTCACTGATTTATTTAATCAGTCAATCATATTCACTGAAGGGCTAGGAATGTGGCTCAGTGGTAGAGCTCTTGTCTTGCATGCACAAGGCTCTAGGTTCGAACCCCAGCACCACACCAAAAAAAAAAAAATCATACTCATTGAGTACCTATAGTGTTACAGGCAATACACTAAATGCTAGGAATAGAATGATGAGCAGAACCGACTATAGCCCCTACCTTATTGGGGCTTAAAGTTTTGTTAGCACCTGCAGGATGTTATGAAAAGTACTGTCATAGGGAAAGGATGAAATACCATAGGATTAGAAATAGGGGCATCTGATACTGTTTAAGAGTCAAGATAGTTTTCTGGAGCAAGCAATCTTTAAGCTGACACTTGAAAATCACAAAGGGGTTATCTTTTTATTTTATTTATTTATTTTGGTACTAGGGATCAAACTCACGACCTCACACTTGCCAGGCAGGCACTTATACTGCTGAACTAAATCCCCGACCCAGGAGTTATCTATTTAAGGAAGTTAGTCATGGGCAGTTTGCTTTTTTGAACAAAGTATAGTAAACTGAGGGTAGAAGAAAGCACTTCAGAGCTGCCAAGAAATTCTCATGCTTAAGTAAGAATAGAATCTCTCACTGCTAGAACCTAAAGCCTGACTTCCTGTCTCTGCAGCACTTCCTCCTTTAACCAGGCATTCTTGAGAATACCCATTTGGTATTTGTGTGGTTCTGAGGCCCACCATCATACAGGATACTGCTCTTAAGGTAATTTTCTGAAGAAAAGTCACTGCAAAACACTTTCTGATGACAGATGATATTTTAGCCACTAGAAGACCCCAGAGCACTCAGATGCATGCCTGGTACAGAGTAGACACTCAGGAACTCTTTGCTAAGTGAAGGAGAGCATAACCTTATGATGTTCTGTGAGGTCAGTAGGGGTTCTCATCTTTTTTGCATTCCTATTTGTTTGTTTTCAGTCCTGGGGATTGAACTCATCATCTCACACATGCTAGGCAAGCACTCTATCCTGAGCCACATTGCCCTAGGTTTTTTGTTTTCTTTGTTTGTTTATTTTAAAGAGAATAAAGCAAAACAAAACAGAATAAAGCAAATCAGAACAGAACAATGCAAGAAATACAGGACTTCAAAATAAGACAACAGGAAATCAGCAATGGCTACCATAATGTCTCTCATTTTCTTCAAAATAACTGTCCATACTACCGCACAGAATAAAATCAAACAAAACAGAACAGAACAAAACCAATCAAAACAAAAGAATGAATGTTTGTTTGTTTGTGAGATAGAGTCTCACTAAGTTTCCCAGACTAGCCTCAAACTATGATCCTCCTGCCTCAGTCTTGATTAGCTGGGATTATAGGTGTCTAGCTAGAATCCTCATCTTTTTACTGAAGTTGATGCTCAGCTCTATTCTTTACCCTACGTGGCGATGTGATAGGTATCAGGACCTAGAGTACTCACTTGACTGTTAAACTAAGCCACATAGCACCAGGATTCCTGGCAGGGTTTTTTGGCAGTTTCCTATGGGAGGCGCATTGCTCGGACTTGACTTTGATGAGGGAGGTTGGGTGTGTAATGCCAAGAGTATTGAAGAAAGGGGAAAAAAAAAAAGAAGGTGAAACAAACTGTCATTCCAGCCCGGCATGAATAGGCATACTAAAACAGTTGCCTCCTGCGGGTCCTCTGCACTCTTGTCATCTGCATTGTGGTTTCCCTTCCTCACTTCTTATCTTCATCATCTCCCTGCATCCACGGGCATTTCCTGAGCTCCTGTGTATGGAGCATTGCTCTCAGTGCCACTTGCAGAGCCGTCAGAGGAGTAGGAGATCACACTTCCCCTTCTTGAGGGCTCGTGGTTAAGGTGAGTAGTGAGGATATGCACATGAGAATGAAATGATACTGTTAATAAATGGACCGAGGGTTTCAAGAGGGAGTCAGCCCCAGGCTGGGTTTCCTGAATGTCACCTGAGGACTGCCTGCTTCAGGTCACCTGTGGGTGGCGGTGGAAGAGTGGGGCAGGGATGGGGATGGAGAATGCTAGATAATGGAGACTCCTGGGGCCCACACAGATCTCTGGCTAAGAATCCCTGGAACAGTCTGTATTTAGCAAGAAGCCTCCCCTCCTGATTCTTACGCTCCTTGAGGCTTAGGAGTCACTCAACCATGGTGAAAGGATCAAAGGCAAGGTTTCACACAGGAGTTTGGCCTTGAAGGAGGAGGAACTAGGACAAGGAGTGCCTAGTGGACAGGATGGCAGTTCCACCAAAGGTTGGAAGAGGGGTAGGGTGCAGACATGGTGTGCCTGCAAACCATACCTTTCTTACTAGCCTCTTGCAGAGGGAGCCTCTGACCAGCTGCCACCAGGTCCCCCTCTTTGACTTGGGTCCTTCTGGGGCTGTTTCCTTTTCCTCCCTTATTGCTGATCAGCTGACTGTGTCTGCTCAGACTTCCCCTTCTTGATGCAATAGTCATTATGAGGCAGCACTGCAGTGGGGCTTGAGGTGCTCAGCCAGATGTAAGGGCGGCCAGAGTGCTCCTTGGGCTCCGGCCAGCAGCTGCTCTTCGCACTGTTCATGCTGCCTGATAGGGCTGCAGAGGGTTTGTGGTGGTAATGTTGGATTTTGTTTTGGATTTTTTGTTTTGTTTTGTTTTGTCACCAGCTTCTTTCTTATTCCCCAGTCCTTATACTTTCAAATGCTCATTTGTAAAGAAATAAGGTTGGAGAATTAGAGGAATCTCAGTGGCAGAATTAGTCACTACCTGCCAACAGGCTTTCTGCTTCAAGTTTTAACCCTTTTGGTGACAGCTGCCAGTGGGTGGAAGGTTCAGTGGACCAGGAACTGGAGCTTGGTTTGAGGATCAGGTGGCTTCAGTTACCCGTGCGACAGATGCCCTCGTCAACTTTGCTTCTAGAGCAAAGGGTGCTATTCCCCCTAGTAACACTCTACCTTTAAAAACACTCATCCCATTATAATTATTTGCTTAGCCATACCCCTCCCATGGGCCCACATTAGTGCCCGTGTGGCTCTAGCCAGTATGTCTCCTTGTATGGTACCTCAGTAAATATTTGGTGTGAGAATAAATGAATCCAGGACCACAGCTATCTCTGTTGACTTCTGCCGAGGTTGCCAGCTGGCTGTACCCACTTTGATTTAGGCTGAAGGACCACACAGCATCCAGCAGAGAACTGGGCACCTCCTGGCACATTTCAGTGATAGGACAAAGACATGGCATCAGAAGCTCTGGGCAGGTTATTTACTGGCTATATGACTAGATAAATCATTTCATTTCTCTGAGCCCTGGGAAGTGGTAAATAACCTTTACCCTACCTTAGAGGGTTGCTGAATCAGAAAAGATAACAAGTATGTTCTTTAATTGGAAAGAACCAAATTAATCTCTCTCTCTCTCTTTCTCTCTCTCTCTCTCTCATACACACACACACACACACAAGATACACCTACCCAAGATCTAAAAAGCGAAATAGTCTTATGGAACTAAAGTAGTTTATGAAATACCTGATCATTCAACCTAAAGGGAACTTCCTTATTGTGTCATCCCACCCTTGAAGTTGAGCTACAGAAGAGAGTCCACCCATTCTGTGGTACTGGCCGCAGCATTATCTTCCCAGGTGGTTTGGGACGTTACCCAACTTTTGCAGAATATTGGTGAAGATAGGCTGCAGTGCCTGCTTCCTGTACAGGTGTGTGACATCTCACCTGAAATTTCATTTTGCCAGATCTCTGCTGAGAGGAATTTACCCTTTACCCCTTTTCAGCAAAATTCAGAGCGCCATTATTTCTTTCACTTGCCGAGCTCTCTTATCTTGTGGAAGGAAATGTTTTGGCTCAGATGCACAATGCTTTGGCCTGAGAAATGATGGGCAGAACAAGGCAAGGAGACTTTGTGCTCCAGGGACCTTTCTCAGGCTGTGAGAGAAGCTATGCTGTCTAGGACAGTATGACAAGATAAAGAGGCTTGTGTCAGAGCTGGAGGATTCAACAGGGCTTGCCCCTCAGGTGGATCTTTACAAGTCAGAGCCAGGCCAGGAGGATTGGAAGAGCAAGGATTTGAAAAGGGCTTTACTTGTGCAGTAAACTTCATTGTGTGATTATTTAATAGACCATTAACAAGCAGATTCATTAACAAGATCTTAATTAACAAGTTCCAGGGTTATTCCTTCCAATATCCCAGGGGAACTGTTCTCCTACTACTTAGTACTACAGACTTCCTATGCTCCTTAAACTAACTGTACCAGACGCAGTTAAATTTAGTCTTTTTATTGCAAGTAAATTGAGTGTGGGCAAAGGCAGGAACATAGGTCTACTCATAATAGTAGTATGTGCCCCTTTTTCTGGTACTGGCCTTTTGCATGCTAGGCAAGCACTCTACCACTGAGCTACAGCCCCAACCCATTAGCCTATCTCTTTTTAGCACTTTCTGGATCAGGCACTGTTCTAAGGGCTTTGCAGATTATAATTCATTTAATCCTCAAAATTCCCTATGAGACAGGGGTTGCTTATTTCCATTATGGTTGAGGAAACTGAGACACAGAACATTTAAGCAATGTGGCCCTCATCACACAAGTGAGAAAGAGCAGAGATGAGGTACAAACCCAGGCAGTCTGACTCCAGAATCAATGGGAAGGGAGAAAACCTCTGGAGATGGAGGTCCGCGGGTCAGATTCATGGGGTAGTAAGAATAAGGGGCCGAGGTGTAGCTCTGTGTGGAGTGCTGGCCTAGTACATGTGAGGCCCTTTGGTTCCATCCCCAACATCACAAAAATCAGCTAACCAACTAATCAGTCCTTACAGCTGTTCACTGTGTGCCTATGTTATTCATGTACCTATGTCAGGCTCTGCCCATACATGAAGAAACTGTAAGAGTCTCTTATAGGGTGGCATTCCCTAGACACAAACTATTTTGGCCAACTCCCAAGACTTTGTCACTTTCATTACACTGAATTCCTTGTGGTAGGGACTGTGTCTTATTAATCTCTATTCCCAGTACCTAATGCATTGTCTGAGAATTGCTGGTTTGGACCTAAAAAGGAGAGTATTTTATATTAAGTCACTTAATTCTTACAATAACCATAAGAGATTGTCAAGTGCACCCCTTGACAGGATGGGGTAAGAAGGTGCTATAATATCTGCTGACCCCTAGCGCTTTTTGTGTGTGTGTGTTTGTACCAGGAATCGAACTCAGGATCTTGCGCTTGCCGGGCAGGCACTGCACCACTGAGCTATATCCCCGGCCCACCCCTAGTGCTCTTAATGCTACAGTGCCTGCCTCTGGGACCCTCCAAGTGCTGCATAGAGCTACAAGTTAAGAAGGGCTGGGTCTGAGGTGGGACAGAAACATCTGTCTCTTTGTGCCTCTCTTTCCTTAGGGTAAAGGGGAACAAATGCTAGTACCGATCTTTTACAGTTGTTATAAGGATTAAATGAGTTAATATAAAATATAAGTAAAGTCCTAGGAGCAATGCCTGGCACAAAGTAAGCCTTCAATACATGTTAGTTTCAATTCATATTATAAGGGAACAGGTTTGGAGTCTCTCAAACCAGACTCCCCTCCACTCTTGTTTCTATTTCTGATCATAGTGCCAGGACAGTGACTTTGGCAAGCCCTAATCTCTTATGGTTTTGTTCAGTTTGTGATAGATTTTCAATAGCCAAAATAAATAAATTAATTAAATAAATAAAATCCTGAAATTATGAGCTGGTACCTATCATGTTGTTTTTCCTGCTTGGCTCCAGTTGCATGGGGTTTGGAGCAAGAATGACTTTAGCACTCACTCAGTGAGTCTTTCTCTGAGCTTCTCTCAAAGGTATATGATGAAAATGAGAATTCCACATGAAACCAGCAAGGAAGGACAGTAAGCTCTAAGGACTTCTGTTTTGTAAAAGGTCTTGATTAGCGTTGTTCTCCACCTCTGCCTGGTGACCTGCTCTGATGGCAAACCTGTGCCAAGTTACTCTTCCCCATGTTTCCAGGGAGAGGACACAGAAGTGACAAAACACCTAGAATTATTGGGAAATTTGAGCTAAAAAGGGACTGTTACAGGTTGCGTTATTTTTATTATTTTCTAATTAGTATACCTAAAACAGTATCCCCCTTTATGCCAAGAAAAAAAATTGTGTTTGCCCTATCTAGATCTCACCCCATTTGTACATTCTAGAAATACTCTTATCCTAAATCTCGACTTGAAGACTCACAAAAGCAACCATTCTCATGGTTGGCAGCTTGCTCCATTATCTTTAGTCAAAGATAGACCCTCATAAATCCCCAAACTGGCCTCCCTCTTCCTGAAGTCCAATCTTGTGTTCTTCCTAAGTAGCTTGGCCATAATGTCACTTTCTTTAGCAGCATTCGAACTTTTAAGAGGCTTAATAGGCAAAGAGATTGTGGGGTCTTTGACTTTCCCTGAGCCTTAGCCCTAAGTGGTTTATTCTATTAAGCTGATTCTTGGTGGTGGATAGAGCTTTGCTGGATAAGAAGTTGGGGTGAGGGGCGGTGGCAGCAAAAGAAATGATAAACTTTCACTCCCCCTTCCACTGTGCCCCCCCCTCCTGCCAATAATTCTGTTTTTAGAACTGGAATGAAGGGAATGGTGGTGCAACTTTTCTTAGGGGACTTAAGAAGTGAACTTTGTTCTCTAAGCTGCCTTTTGCCTCCTCACCTTTGCTTCCTCCCATCTGATCCTGCTCTTCAGTCTCCACTTTTGGATTTTGCCTTCCATCCCTGCTTTGGCCCCCACTCCAATCACACACACACACACACACACACACACACAGAAATGAGTGATGCAAAAATTATGTGCTATGCATTCAAAAGGAAGAATCCTACTCAGGTGTGAAATGTAGAAAAAAACAGTAATAGATTCAGGCTTAACAAAGGAAACAATTTCCCTAGATTTTTCCTGAGAGTTACACCAAGATGAATGTTTTCCTCTTATATCGTGACCCAGATCAAGGATTTTTCAGGTTTCTTTATTAACATTCTTTCTTGGTTCAGGGAGGCAGCAGGTTGGGAGTCCAGAGGAACTGTGTCTGGTTTTCATGCAGTCACGCTGAGCTGCCGAGAAAGGATAAGGGAAACATTGGAGCAGGAAAATGAAGTTATTGGAAAACTGAGGGAAGGGAATCAAGAGTGTGAGTGGTGGTGTGTGTGGGGCAGTGATTTACAGCACAGTACAGTGCCAGGAAGGCAGGAAGAAAACCAAAAGTGACCAGGGAGCTAAAAAGAAAGAAAACTTAAAGCTGGAAGTGAGAAGAAATTGGAAACTGTGAAGCATTCCAAGGAATCATGAATAATTTGATAGCATATCCTTGGTGGGAAACAAGGCTGTGTGCATGTAGTTGGTAGAATAGAAAGCAATAGAGCTCTTTGGGAGGCAATTTGACAATATCTGTCTATTAAAAAAATTTAATACAAATATTCTTTTATGGGATTCAACTATAGGAGTTTATTCTACATATATTTGGTCGAGTGTATGAGGGTGCATGTTCTTATATCGCTTGTAGTCTGAAAAAAAACAGAAGCCACCTAAACATACAATGATAGAGAACTAGTAAGATAAATTATTATCTGTCCATGTACTACAATACTAGGTAGTGGTCTTTAAAACAATTGAGTTAGGGCACTAAGTGCTTATATACAAAATAAGTTATAAAGAAAAAAGACCCATATGTATATATATATATATATATATATATATATATATATATGCTTTCTCTTCCCCAGGGCCTTGCACTGAGCTGCAACCCCAACTCTTTTCATTTGTTAGTTTGAGATACCATCTCAGTAAGTCATCCAGGTTAGGTTCCAACTGGTACCCTAATTCAGCCTCCAGAGTTCTGGGATTACAGGCATGTGTCACCACATGGGGCTTATACTTTTTTTTTTTTTTTTTTGGTGGCACCGGGGATCGAACTCACAGCCTCACACCTGCCAAGCAGGCACTTAAGCCACTGAGCCAAACTCCCAGCCCTAGTTTTTTGAGGCAGGGTCGCACTATGTAACTCAGGCCAGCCTTGCGCTCTGTAGCCCAAGCCAGCCTGGAACTCACAACGTTCCACCTACCTCAGCCTCCCGAGTGTTGGGATTAAAGGTGTGCCCCATCATGCCTGACTGGGGATTATACATTTAAAAAAAATTTTCCATTCCCCTCCCCCAAGACAAAGTTCTCACTACATTTCCCAAACTGGCAACAAACTGAGAATTCACACATCTCAGCCTCCCAAGTAACTGGGACTACAGGTATGTACCACCGTGCTCAGGATTACACATACATATTTATCTTTGTATATACATGTAAAACTTTTGGAATGGTGAGTAAGAAATGTTAACAGTAATTTCCTCTGGGAAATATGACCAGGACAGAAAGAAGGGAGTAATGCTACTTATTTTACGTTCTTCTGCAATATGTGAGTAGGTAACATGTATGTTATTTTTATACTTAAAAAGTCTAGTTTATGATTTTAAAAAGATAATTTAGAGATGCATTACAAAAAAAATTAGGTGAAAACTAAGGAAATCTGAATAAAATGGAGTTTAGTTCATAATGTTATTGCCAATATTGATGTATCAGTTGTGACAAATATACCATACTAATATTAGATATCAATAGTAAGGGAAACTAGAAATGGGATATATAAGAACTTTATACTATGTTTGCAATTTTTCTATAAATCTGGAAATTATTCTAAAATAAGAGTACTTTTTTTTACATTGAAAGCCAGCTATTTCATTGCAAATAATAAACAAAGTCAAAATATAAACAACAAATTAGAAAAAGGTTTTGTAATACATTTTAGACAGAGTCAATATCCCTCATATAAAAAGTTATTTTTGTAGTCATGTTAATTTTCATGGCATCTTATAATTTAAAAACTGACAGTTTATAATTATATAAATTGTAAATATTATGATATATGAACACAATGCAGAATATTTAAATCAAGCTAGTTAACATATCCATTACTTCAATTACTTAATAAAAGTTTATTTTTATTTATTTATTTTATTTTATTTTACTTTTTTGTCTTTCTAAGACAGGGTCTCGCCATGTGGTTCAGGCTGGCCTTGGGCTCACTTTGTAGCTCAGGCTGGTCTTGAACTTGCAATGATTCTCCTGTCTCAGCCTCCGAGTGCTGGAATTGCAGGAATGCACCACCATGCCCGGCAAAAGTTTATTTTTAAAAGATAACTTGGAAGGCTTATAACCTAGCACTTAAAGACTGAATCTTGCAAAGGGAAATTGATAAAATTGAATGATTCCTCTGCTTCTAGAACTAATTACTAATTGGTTCTGTTTCTTCCCAGGAGTCAAGTGGATAGGATTATATTCACAATAGTTGGAAAGATGTCTGATTCTTTATTCACAATATTAGCTTTCTTTTCTGAATTAGTTTGTAAAAAGGTTAATGATTGTATTTCATTTTCACCATCCCAAAAGCACAGACTGTCTAGGAGTTACACAGTAAAGGATGTTTTAAAATGAAGAGGCTTTCAGGGGATCAAATGTGTGTTGCTCTCCTGAGTGAGCAAGTTGGGATAGACAGAGAGCAGATGTGAGGGGTAGAGTGAATCCTACTCAACCAACTCTCTGTGCCCCCTTTTCTATGAGGGTGGCACTGCAGCCATGTAGGAGCAGACAGGAGACTACATGCCCAGCCACCTTCTGAGGGGGCTCTTCCCTCCTCGTGCACTGTCAGAGGTGGAGATAGCAACTGACCAAGATCTCTGTAGGATTAGGGTCTGGAGGACACGTACTTGCCATTGGTTTGACATGATACGTGCTTGTTTATCTTCCTGCCTCTGATATTAAGGCTCTTTGGTTTTTCCTTTCCATGTAGTACAGGGAGATCTCAGGACTCTGCTTCCATTCACCCTGGCACCCAGTTTGAGAGGGAGGATCCTGTGTAGTACTGGTTACGACTGACTGCAGCATTTTGTCCTTTGTTTCTCCGCCCTTGGCTTCTGGCACATTATCCTCACATTGTTCTCCTACTTCTTTGAACTTGTTTTTGTTCTCCTAACACCCGATTTCCCCATATTGTGCTACTTAACCATTTATTATTATAGAAGTGTGCATTGCTGAGGGAGGCACAGTAGTGTTAGCCTATAGAGGAATTTTTAAACAGTCAACTAAATGTTGGTCCTCTTTCTCTGCCCAGAAATCTTTTGTCGAAGGTTGAAAAATTTGCTCTATGTATGTAATTTTTGAATTAGCACATTTTAAAACTGTTTATTCTTTCATGCATATTGTCATTTATAAGGAAAAATGTGATGACCTTTCAGATACACTGTGTACCCCTGAGTTTTGCAGACTCAGTTTGAGTGGAGAATAAGGGCTCATCAGTTCAGGAGCTGTCAGGCTCCCGGAGGAGCCACTTTGTATCCCGACCTCCTGTGATCTCCAGATTCCTGCATTTGCAGGTTAGATGCAAGATAAACCAAAGCACATTTATTCGTAAAGATGAAAAAACAAAAATTGAGTTATTGATCAATTCTGTCTGCCATTCTTTGTGCCTACTCAAATTCTTTTCTTTTTTCTTCTTTTTTTTTTTTTCTTTTTGTCTTTTTTTCCCTCGGTGCTGAGAATTGAACCCACGGTCTGTGCTCTGAGCTATGTCACCAACTCTTTTTTTTTTTTAGACAAGATATCACTAAGTCACTAAATTGTCTAGACTAGGTTCACACTTGGGGTCCTCCTGCCTCAGTCTCTGAGAGTGGTGGGATTATAGGTGTGTGCCACCAGTCCTGGCATAGAATTCTTATTTGTGCTTAAATATTAAAATGCTTAAATATTGAAATAAACTATGAACTGCAAGGCATAATATTTTTGTTTGTCATGTGCAAATTTTATTTTGTCTAGTAAATAGTTTCTTATATCTGAATATCTTTAAGAATAAAACATTCCTTTTAAAATTTATAAGCACTCATTTTAAAACTAAAAAATAAATCAGGAAAGTATGATGACTGATTTACTTAGTTGTCATTAAAAACATGGCCCATTGTGTCAAATATGCTCAATTTGCCCTTGGGAATGATGTTAGGTTTCTAGTATGAATCATGAGCACAAGACAACCCTGCCAGGGTTAGAAACAGGGAATCTTGGCTCATTTAGGGACAGAGAGAAGGACTAAGAGCCAGCGTAGAGTGAGTTGGAGGACTCTAGTAGCAGAGGAGATGGAGAGGGACCAGACCTCCATAAATCTTTCAGGACACAGTGAGTTTGGATTTTTGTCTAGATACACAGGAAGTCGCGGATTGTTCTAAACAGGGAGTAGTACTGTGTTGTAATTTATCACTTTAAAAGATTACTTGGACTACTGTACAAATAAGAGTTTGAAGCAGGGCGAGTTGGTGACAGAAGACTTGTTAAAAAAAAAAAAAAAGCCACTGCAGTAGTCACAGTGAGAGACAAGGAAGGAGTAATATCTTACCCTTTTTGAAATATCTACAGTACTTTCCCCATAGTATGTAATGGATAAATATTAAATAAATATATTTAAAAACATTAAGTGGTCCACCCAAAGAAGGAAAGTCCAACAAAATAATGACAGACCTGCAGCAGGCCAGGTGCTGCGCACATGGTGTTAGGCCCAGAACACTGACTCTGGAGTCCCCTGCACAGGGGTTTAATTGCAGCCTGGTACCTCTTAACTGTGTTGCTGTGGGGCAGGTGATTTAAACTCTTTGAACTTGGGTTTCTTGTCCGCATCTGGGAATGGGATGACAATCTTTTTGCTTTATTGAACAAATTCAATAAGAGAGTATACTTAATACATGGTAGCTATTCAGTAAGTAATGACTATTAAGTGAAGCAGGACACAAGGACACTTTCGAGGTAGTGGTCAGTCTTCAATGTGCTTACAGCCATGGGGACACAGGATGGGGGTTTCTTAGGCATAAATGACACTTTGGACCTTTTCCTAATTGGGATTCTGTACCCTGCATAGAAACTTTTGCTGGCCTTGGAGTAACTGGATCTTAAAGTCTAAGGAAGAAAATGTGCAAGAACAGAAATTTGGAAATAGAAAGGGTAAAAGTCATCTATCTCAGCTCAGCTCTTCTTCCTGATTTGAGGAGTCAGATCTCCTTTCCCTTCCTTTTCAGGCATCCTGAGGTTTGTGCTTTCTTCACACATGAAGTGGCTACTCCTGGAAACCAGTTTCCAGTCTTCTCTACAAACGCTCCCCAGAGCCCAGGGAGCTCTCATCTTGTACCTAGTTAAATGCCTCAATTAAGGATGTAATCATACTTGTTTGGCTCTGTAAATCATTTGACCCTCACCCATTGCAGTCTGGGTCTCCGGGGTCCCCAGCCATGGCCATTTTGTATCTGCAGGGTGAGGGTGGAGCTGGAGGAGCTGAGACAGCTTCTCTCCTTAGTGGAAAGATAATCCATTTCATTAGGGGATGGTATATTTGTCTTCTTTCCAAGGTTTTCTTGCCAAAGTGTGCATGTGTACATGTGTGTGTTCTGTGCTTGTGCGTGCATGCCTCTGTGCGTGTGTGTGTGTGTGTGTGTGTGTGTGTGTATACACAAAAAAGAGAAAATCAAAACAAATACTAGAAAACAGGCCCAATAGCACAAGGAAACTTAGCAAAAGCCAGGGGAGGGACTTGCAGGGGAAGACAAGGAAGTGATTTTGCCCAGTTTAAATCCTACTTGAACCGTGTGGTTTCTGAGACCTGAACCTTTTGAGGTTCAAGTTGAGTGCACTCTTGACAAAACATGATTTTCGGTTCCCATCAAAAAGGCTTTAAAAGACTTCGAAGTCTTTTCCTTGGGACATCAAACAGCCCTCAACAAAGCAGGGTGCTGGTGAGATGCGTGCAAATGAACAGATTAAATTCTCCCCTGAGGATTAGATTCTCCTTAAGAAGTATGTGGAGCTAGAAACACAGGAGATGGGCAATGCCAGCACACGTGCCACACAGCACCCCAGAGCGCCCTCCACCTGGGCACCCTGAGTGCCTCCCTGGGTCTGAAGGCTGACCTTATTTGTTAGAAGCTTCACAGGAAAGTACCCAGGGAGTTAGAAACTGAAAACAGACTCTGCTGTACCCTCTGTCTTCCCCAAGGCAATACTTTTGTCCCCCAGTAAAAGATGTAAATTAACTTAGAAAAGATAGGTCATTCATTTTAAAACATTGTCAATTATTTGGGAGGCTGAGAGCACCATTTTGCTTATTGATCCAGCTTCGGCCTTTAGATTTTAGACAGACAGACTCAGGTGACTCCCACTTTATGGCATGGGGATCAGCTCGCTTTGGGATTGGTACAGCAAACCAGCATTGCAGTAGAATTTCCACTGCCAAGGCAGTAGCTACAGCTGAAGTCAACTGCATAGACAGCTCTGTGGGTGGGTTGACTGCATAAGTGCAGTTTCTCAGCCAAGCAGCTAAAATATTAATGATCGGCTTTAAGGAGGTGCAATTCTGATTGAGGCCCCTCTTCTGTTAGAAACCATAATTAGCAATTAAAATATATTTAAAAAACCATTCCAACCAGCACCTTCTAAATAAATGATTGTTGGTGCTGGTTGAACTTGTTTTATTTCCCTGTGCTTTTTCTTATCTCTTTCCTTCCTGCATAACTTACAACCCTGTAAATGCTCAGTAGCTGTTAATATGATTCTGTCAATACGTTTACCATGGTGACTTGGGCTGTATTTGGTGAGCATTTGAAGAAATCAGTCACTGGTTGGAGGGAGGAAAGACAAGCTGTCGATATCCAGGGAGAAATGCTAATAACCCTGGTGACAAATCGTCCGCTGGATTCTCCAAGGGTTAAGGAAAAGCACCTCTCAGACCTGGAAGCTTAGGGCTAAGGGATGGTGACTTGGTAGGAAGCTCAGCTGTCATGGTCAGTGCCCTTTTCATTGTGTCGCTTCAAACCTCTCAAAGCCACACCTGAGTTTTTGAGACACACAGGTCTGGATTTGAATCCTGATTCCCCTCCGATATAACTGTGTGACCTTGAGCAGCCACTTTGCCTTCATTTTCTCATCTGGGAGTTCAAGATTGTAATACCCAGCCCTGTGAAGGGATGGGAAAGCCCTTACACAAAGACACCATTCACTGTTGCTCAGAATCTTCTGGGAAAGTACACAAATGGGGAAAGAAAATAAACCTCTGCATTGCGATAGTATAGAAAAGATCAGCAAGTCTCTTAGTATCCTAACTTTGGCTGCTTTTGCACTTGAGTTTCACTTTATCAAACAATGTTTAAATATGCTTATAATTAAATAAAATTAATGCTCTGATAGAATTCAATAATCTCACAGGTGTTTTGCTGAGTACTTACTATGTGACAGCAATTGAAGGAACAATTCAAAGCTACAACAGTGAATAAGACGTGTACCATCTAGACTTTCAGGGAACTTAGCCTGATACTAGATGTTTCTCGGGCTCCCTGGGACCCATTGGAGGAACCAAAATCTTATCCTGGAGAATCCTATGGCAGACCTCCCATGGCTATCTGCCTTGACTTTAAGTGACTAAAGAGAACAAAACACTTACACAGACAGAATCATTAATATTTTGGTGTATATCCTCCCAGATTCCTTTTTAGAAATGGGTAAATAAGTAGATCAATATATTTTATATAAGCAGAATCATACTAATTCGCTAGTTTGTGTTTCTCTTTCTCACTTACTCATTTATCATAGATACTACTGCCTGTCAATAAATATAGATCTATATCACCACACTTAATAGCTATTTAGTATTCTATTGCAGAAATGTATCATGTTTTATTTAAATAATCTGTGGTCTAATTAGGTTATTTCTAGTTCTTTAGTATTATAAACAATACAGCAAAGGACATCTTTGTAGATTTACCTTTGTCAAGTGTCTGTTCATTTTTCTTAAGATATACTTCCAAATGTAGAATTGTTGGATAAAATGATAGCCATTAAAAATTTTATGCCTATTGATGGATTACCAGTTTCTTTATGATCTTATCAACATAAAATGATAAATCTTTTTGTCTTTGCCAGCTAAATAAGCAAAAGTAGTATCTTGGGGTTGGTTGGTTGGTTTGTTTGTTTTGCAGTGCTAGGTAGTGAACTTTTGACCTTCATACTGAGCTACATCCCCAGCTCTTTTTATTAGGTATACTGAAACAGGGTCTTGTTTAGTTGCCCAGATGAACCTTGAACTTATGATCCTCCTGCCTCAGCTTCCCAAAGTGCTGAAATTACAAGTGTGTGCTACCATACTTAGTGGTATTCTGTTTATTTGACCTGCATTTCATTAGTTGTTAGTGAAATTAAACTGTTTTTAAAATGTTTATTGCAAATTCATCTTCTTTTTTAAATTGTTTATTCATGTCTCTCATCTATGGGATGTTTTTCTTTTAGTGGTTTTAAGAGCTCTTTTTATAAAAAGGATATTCATCCCTTTTCATCTAGAATATATGTTGTACTTCTCCTTTTTTTTTTTTTTTTTTTTTTTGGCACTGGGGATCGAACTCACAACCTTGCACCTACCAGGCAGGTGCTTAAGCCACTGAGCCAAACTCTCAGCCCTAGTTTTTTGAGGCACAGTCACATGTAGTTCCAGCCAGCTTTGCACTTATGTTGTAGCCCAAGCCAGCCTCGAACTCACAACGTTCCACCTACCTCAGCCTCCCGAGTGCTGGGATTTCTTCTCCTTCTTTGTAGCAAACCAGAGCCTTGCTAGGCAAGCACTCTACCACTGAGGTAACTGCAAGCCCTTTTTTCTTTGGTAGTGGAACTCAAACTCATGACCTCACACTTGTCAGGCAGGAGCTGTGCCACTGAGCTATATCCCCAGCCCTCTGCAAACTCTTTAAAAAAAAATTATTCTGAAATAGGGTCTTGTTATATTGCCCAGGCTGACCTCAAACTTGTGATCCTCCTGCCCATACCTCTTGAGTAGAGGAAATTATAAGTGTGCATTACCATGCTGTTTTTAATTTTTAGTAGGCAATTTATCATGCTTTTTCCTCTTTAGTTTCTGACTTTTGTTTTATCCTTAGAAAATTATAAGCCCACTCCTAGTCAATTCCTAAAGCTATTCAGATACACCATGATTATATCAAGGCTAGTCCCCAACTTGGAAAAAGTCTAAATCCCAAGCTCCTGTGGATGTCCACTCAACAGAAGGAAAGAGGCATCCAGACCCGAGAGAAGTACACAGGGCCCCAAGATAACCAATGAAATTTACACTACTGGAAAACACAGGTAGATAGGTAATTCACACAAAACCATAAGAAGTGATAGGAGTGTAAAGAATGCTATAGAGAGGAATAAAGTTGAAATTTAACTGATTCGGAAGCCCAAGACATGCATCCTGGAAGAAGAGAGATTTGAATTGAGATTTTATGACTGAGTAGAAGTTAGCTAGGTGAAGAGTAGGGAAATGTACTTCATGCAGTGAAGTGGTAAATGCAAAAACCTACAGTCTAGTCTTTAACCACATGGGTATATTCAAATTTAAATGAATTACAACGAAAAAAATTAAAATTTATTTCAACAGTCCCACTAGCCATGGTTCAAGTGCGATCTCCCCACATGTATCCAGTGGTGGTTTCATTAGATACTCAGCTACAGAACTTCATCATTGCAGAAAGCTCTGCAGGATGGTACTATTCAGAAAGAGCTTGATGTGTTCAGGGAACTGAAAAGGGCTCATTCAGCAGGCATGAAGTGTGCAAAGATGAGCGTGGCACAAAACGAAGAGGACATAGCACAGAATAGAGGGACCTCGTCAACGCTGAACTTAGTATTGGAGCTGATGTTCCTAGCCAGTTGTAGTTACAGAGGAAGTGGGAAGGAAATAAATTTAAGATTTATTACATTACAGCCCTATAGGCAGACACTATCTCTGTTTTATAGATAATGCAGTTGAGACTCATACAGATAGTTAACAACATACAGTTGGTTAGTGGCAGTGCTGGATTCAAAATCAGACTTATCTGATTGCCAAAACCTGTGTTCTTCCCCCTTGTGTCACTCCAGTAGACTCCAGAAAGTTCTACTTACTGACCTCTTAGATTAGGATGGAAGTAATTCTGACTAAGAACAAACTCTTGAACTTGACACTGTCTCTGTGAAGGGACTATTAATTATAGGTGAGCTTGACTCATCCTGAATGTACAAGAGAGAGCTTACAGGCAGAGCTTTCTTTGGATCAGGGGACCTCCTGTTCCCTGAGTCACAAAGAGGTGCTCCAGAAGCCTTGATGCTGCCCACATTCAAGGGAGAGCTCTGTGCAGATGCTAACCCTTAGAACCAGGACTGCCCGGGAGAGCTGTTGGCTTGGAGACTCCCACCTGAAGCCTGTCAGGAGAATTCACAGGTATCAGAATACACATTGACTCATCCTCTGGCCTAGAACCTATTGCAGTAGTCACTTCCAACACAATATTATTGGAAAGAGAGAGTTCTGATTCCCTGTTAAAGCCAATTCCATCTCATTCAGCAGGCAAGTAAAGTGTTGTTTCAGACCATGCCTACCCCTATCCCTAAGCAGCCACAAGGATGCAGGTTTTTAATTTGTTGCCTCAGCTCCAAGCATTTTCTGAGTCAGTGAAAGATATGCCTAGTAGGATATTTAAAATATCATTAGCATTAGAGTATGAATTCTGGATTATTCAGCTTCCCTAAGTTCAAGATTTAGGGTTTTCTAGGGTGATTAAGGTGCCTTCCCATTTTCTGAGCTGGTCTTAATGGAAAGATAAGATGTACAATTTGTGAAAGGGATAATAAAAGATGCCTGTGTTATCTTTCTGTTACTGTGACAAAATATCTGAGCTACATGGCTTACAAGGAGGGAAGGCTGATTTTGGCTCACGGTTTCAGAGGTTTTAGTCCATGGCTGCATAGCCCTGTTACTTTTGAACCTGTTCCAAGGCAGAATATGATGGTGGAGGTGCACAGCAGGAAAATTGCTTGACTTGTGATGGCCAACAAACAGAAGACAAAGGAAGGGGATAGGGTGCCAATATTTCTCTTAATGGCACACCCCCAAGGACCTAACTGCTTTTCCCTAGGCCCCACCTTCAAAAACATCCACCATATTCCTCCAGCACCATCTTCCTTAGCTTGTGAGGGATACACCAAATCATAACAATGAAAGTCTGAAGAAGTAAAAGCAATGTAGTCAAGGTGTTAGGCAGAAATAGTAGCCTTAAAGAAGAGGAATCATTCTTAGAAGAGTGAAAGAAAAGGACTTTTCAGTGATGAGAAGAAAGATATTAGTGGCCTTTGCCTTAGAAATGTGAAGCAGAATTTTTTCACATTTTAAAAATTTTATTGGTGCATTTTAGATCTACATAATAGTAACATTCATTATGAAGCAAGAAATTTTGTAAGGAACTGGTGTCTTAGTTACTTTTTTCATTGCTGAGACAAAATACTCAACACTCATGAGTTAAAGGAGGAAAGGTTTACTTTAGCCCACAGTTTGTAGAGGTTTCAGTCCACAGTCAGCAGGCTCCAAGGCAGAGGGGCATGACAGGAGAAACTGTCCGAAGCATGACAGGCCAGGAGGTAGCAAGCAGCGATGTCCCTTCCCCTTTTATTCCATTCAGGCTACAAGCCTACTGGATGGTGCCACCCACATTCAGGGTGGGCTTTCCCATTATCCACACCCTGAACTAGACTAAACCAATCAGTGGGCTAATTTAGTTATCACACCCTTAATCCATATTTACACACTCTATAACGAACCCCACCTATAAGCACATGAGGCTTTGGAGGGACATCTAGATACAACTCATAACAACTGTAGAGAAAAAGACATTTAATATATGGAGGTTTGTGACTCTACTGAATATAGTGCAGGAAATAATAAAGGGATAATCATAAGGGGAGTGAGTGGCATTCCATAATTCATTCATTCATTCCCTGCTGTATAGGAATCATTAGATCATAAAAACCCAATATAAAAAAGACCTAACTTCTACCTTCAAGTAGCTCTTAGTTTTTAAGGGAACATAGCCAGATACATTAATGGACCTTCATGTTTTAAGAGAAGTAAGTGCATAGTTATAGTTTGCACAAGTAGCACCCAGTGCAGAGTTAGGTCTGGGAATCTCTAATGTTTTGTCTTTGTACTAGTGGAATCCAGAGTTATAACTCCAAAAATGTCTTTGCCCTCTAAATTCCACAATGGTATAAGTAGTTACCTATGTGATGGCTCTCATTTGATGTCTGAAGGATATTTCACAAAGAATGTATACAAGAATATAAAAGAGAACTCTTAATTCTTTTCTTTCTTTTGAAATAAACAAAACAATAAAATGTTTTGCTTCTTCACAGGTTCTTCCATCTCAGATAATGGCACCACCATTCACTCAGTTGCTCTGGCTAAAAAAGTTAGAAATTTCCCATTTTCTCTTCTGTTCTCATACCCAAGTATATCTTTGTTGTTGTTGTTGTTGTTGTTACATAAATTAACCCATTTATTATAGGCTAGGGATGTCTAAAACGGTAGAGCTTCTACTGGTCTTTCAATTCCTTAGTCTCCTGATAACTGACTTGACTGTGACTGCAGAAGTGGCATCTGGTCCCGGTATCACCAGCCGCTGTCTTCATGCAGGAACCACAGTGCCTGATCCCTGCAGCCCATCTCTTCATCTTGGTCTTGCCACAGAAGGAGCAGGTGTACTTGGCGTGCTGGATGATTTCAATTTTCTTCACCATTTTCCATAGTAAGGCACCATAGCAGAGCCTGTATTTACCAATGATTCCGAACTTCTGGGTGTGTTTACCCAGCTCAAAGAGGACTAGGCCCAAGCCCAGAGAGCCCAAGTATCTTCTCACTCCACCCTCCCACTCAGTGAAAGTGAGACATTTCAAGTTGGAAGTGGTCCAAAGCACCTTGAATCACATAAAAATTTTGACATCTGGATTTAGAAAATAGGATCCAGACCAAATATCTGTTCTGCTGAGCTTCTCATATGTACTGTACCTAACCCCCTTTAGACATTTACTCCTAAATATCCTGAAGGTACTTCCAACTCAGCAAGAGAAAAACTGAACTTACCATCTTCTACCACTGAACCTACCTCTTCTCTGGCTTTTTTGTTTTGTTTTTATTTTTGTTTTGTTTGTTTGTTCGTTTTTGGTCTTTTCGAGACAGGGTCTCACTATATAGTTCGGGCTGTTTTTGAGCTCACTTTGTAGCCCGGGCTGGCCTCAAACTCTCAGTGATCCTCCTGCCTCAGCCTCCAGAATGCTGGGATTACAGGCATGCACCACGCCTAGCCTCCTCTGGTACTATATATTTTGATTTATTACGCTAACAGTTATTCGAACTAGTTTAGTATCCTTCCCTTACCTCACCTCATATCTGATCAATTTCCATGGCCTAACAATTCTACATAATAAATACTACCATCTGTTCCAATGTAGTGTCAGTGCCATCTCTCTTCCAATACAATGTATGTTTCCGTAAATTGCCAAGACCTTTGTCTTTTAGCATATGATTGTGTTTGTGTCACTCTCCTACCTAATACTATACTCTTCATTCTTATGAAAATCCAAAACTCTCCAGTCTCCTTTTCCAGGCTTTTTTTTTTCACTCTTTTCCTTCTTTTAACTCTCTTTCTCATACTAAATTAACTGCCACTCTCTGATTATGCTCTGTTCTCTCACACTTCTGTGAATTTGGACACAGTATTCTCCTGTCGTAGAGTTCCCTTTTTCCTGTTGGCTAGGCAAATTCTAAACAATCCTCTATGTTTTGATTCATGTGTGTCTCCAAGGTGAAGCCTTCTGTGATTTCTTTTTTTAAATTTTCAATGAAACTGGTTTTTCATTTATAAACATCTACCAGTATAAAGCTGCTAATGTACTTTTTGGTTTTTTCCAAAGTATACTAATTTTTTCTTTTGCAGTAAAAAATATGTATACAGAAAGGTCCACAAGATACATGTGTGTAGTTAAAAAAAAGCAATTACACAGTAAATGTTCGTAAAACCACATCGTTCTAAAAAAAAGAAAAAAAAATAGAACATTCCCAGCATCCTATTAACCCTTTGTATGCTTCTCCTTGATCAAAACCCACCCTTCTGAAGTGATTGTCTCCCTTGAGTAATCACTATTTTGACTTCTGTGATGATTATTTTCTTGCTTTTCTTTGTAATTTTATTACCTCTGTGTGTATTTCTAAATAATATAATTTAGTTCAGCATTTTTAGGCATTTATATGAGTGAGATGGTGTTTTACATACTGTGTGAATCTCATTTCTTCTGTTCATCATTAAGTTTGTAAGGTTTATCCATATCATTGTATGTAACTAGAGTCCATTCACTTTTCTTGCTGTGCGATAGTTGTTTTTAACATACTCTGATTCGTGTATCCACTCTAAGCATGATACACATTTCGATTATTTCCAATTTTTAGTTACTGTGAAAAATGCTGCTATAAATATTTTATGTATATGCTCATGTATAGTGTTCCAATTCCGTTAGCACCAGCCGGCTTCTTCAGCTTTGCTCGCTAATGTCAAACTGTATTCCAAAGAGACTCTCCCAGTGTGTTATACTTCTTCAGTGCATGACAATTTTCATCGCTTCACATTCTCACCAATACTTGATATTGTCAGACTTGCTAATTTTTGCAAGCTTTGTAAATATACAATGATTTCTCAACTTAGTTTTCATCTGCATTTCCCTAATTACCAGTAAGGTAAAATACCTTTTCATATAGTATTTATTGGTCATTTAAATTTTCTTTTTTGTAAAGTGCCTATTCAGGGTTTTGCTCATTTTTCTATTGGATTATCTCTTTCCTAGTGTCTCTACTTAGAGTATTAAACATCTTGATATTCTTTAGAGTATTGCACCACATGCAATACTCATAAATATATTCTATTCTGTATGCTCTAACTGATCTCCATATCTTGGATCTCAGACTCTTTCATTCCATCATCTTCATAGCTACTTGAGTCTGCTTCTAAGACAAACCCAATTCTTGTCATTCCTATGCCCAAAACCCATTTATGACACCCACTGCCTCCCAGACAACGCAGGATGCAAGACTGTCCCTTGTCTGCTCTCTGCCTAACACTCCCCATCTCTTGCTGAATCCCCTCCACATTTTGTTACTGTAAACTTCATGTCTGCCAAACTATTTGAAGCTCCTTAAACACATAAAACTCTTTCACACCTGCCTTTGCCAGTGTTACCCTTTCTCTTCCCCTTGCCCATTATTTGGGGTATACCTACTTGCCACTTTCATTGCAATGCCAAGTTCACCTCCTCTATAAAGTCTTTTCCAAAACCTTCTCTCTCTCTCTCTCTCTCTCTCTCTCTCTCTCTCTCTCTCTCTCTCTCTCTCTATCATTTTGAGACAGGGTCTCACTGTGTAGCTCAGGTTGCCCTTAAATTCACTATGTTGCCCAGGCTAGCCTTGAATTCAAGGCAATCCTCCTGCCTTAGCCTCCTTAGTGCTGGGATTGCAGATGTATGCCACCACGCCTGGCTCCAAAATCCTCTTTCTTACGTCTTGTTAACCCTCCACCTTTTGTCCATCTACTAAATACACTGTTATTGGCTGGGGATGTAACTTACTAGTAGATTGCTTGTCTAGCATGTGTGAAGTCTTGAGTTCAATCTCCAGCAGCAGGGGAAACACTGCTGTTATTATTTCTAGAAAGGCACGTGTGTACTCTGTTACATTTGGTGGTTAATATGTCCATCTCTCCCATTAGACTGTATGTGAGTCCTTCTATATCAGGAGAAGCTCTGGAGAGTAAGGACATTTGTTAATCATTTCTTTCTTTCTCAAGGCCTGGCATAGTATCTGGCACATAAAAGGCTGTGGTAAATAGGAGAAATCCTTACTAATGTTAATACTGTTATTGAGTACATGCCGTTTTCCCTCTTAGACTGCAAAGCCCTTGAGAAGCCTGGCACTTGGGTGGAATAGAGTAACTATGTCTGATGAATTAATAACTTATGAAAACAACAATTGCTTTAAAGCAATATTTGAAGTATGAATAGCAAGGAATTGAGTATTACGTTTGACAAGAAACAGCACTGACTTACATCCAGCTCATGAAAATGAAAATGAAATTTCAAACTCAAACTAATTAAAAACAAAATTTTAAAAGAACAAATCTACAGCCAGGCAAGTAAAAGGTCCTGAGTTCAATTCCCGGTACTGAAAAAAAAAAAAAAAAGAACATATGTAAGGAATCATAAGATGTCAAGGTAAAAGTAGAAAAGCCCAAATTTATCTGGAAAAGAAAGTCAAGTCTCTTATATGATATTGTCTTTTATCTATTAAAAATTAAGTTTTTGTAGGGAGATACTTATATGTGTTATTGGAAAAATGAAAATCTAAGGAAGACAATGCCAGATGATTCTTTGGTAGCACCAAGGTCTGCTGAGAAGAACTTATCACTGTTACAGTGAATCTTGTAAGTGGCCCAACTAACACTTTTATTGCTCAAAAAGAGGGCCTACTCACTGGAGTAACCATTCTTAAAATGTCTTTCACAATGCACAATGGATGAAGTTCTCATGGACAATGTGCTTTCATAAACAAATACACAGCTATGTGTAATTTCTGGTGTGTGCGCCCCTCCTCCACCTCCTTGTCTGCCCCTCAGGAAGCAGATCTTATTGGAAGCAGGCAGTAGTGACTGTTTATTATACTGATAGCCTCAGTCTGCTCCAAGTTTCATATTTTAAAAAGCAGATCATCTCTTTAAATTTCAATACTTTGTTAGTGGCAATGAATTTCTAAATTTCTTACAGTTGACATCTTGGTTGAGAATCAAGATATGTACATTATACTTTGTAGAAAGAAGAAAGGTTTTGGAATCACACCACTCATGATTCATATACAATTCAGCTGTTTTTCTGTTCTCCTGGGCTAGTTTCTGTCTATCTTCTAACGAAGAAGAGGCTGTCTACTTCACAAATTGCTGTAAGGACTATAAATACTTACGGAAAACACTCAACATAATACATCCCTCCTAAATATTTTTCAAATCTCTATAAATATCTCTGTCCACCTCCAGCTGCAGCCCTATTTTAAGTACCTTGTATCTATGTTCTGCATCATTCAGCAACCCTCTAACTGGTCCTTTTCTTTCAGTCTTGCTTCCTCAGTTTCCCTTGAAGCAAAGTGTATTCTGAAAGGTTGATTTAAGCCCTTAACAGGCACATCCCTGATATGGGGATGGTTATGTAGCTGCCATTGATTGAGTGCATACCATTGACAGGGACTGGTTTAGCTTTTAACGTGTTACCTCATTTAATCCTTGCAATAAGCCTATAAAATAAGTATCATTGTTCACCTTTTTGTGTATCGTCCTTGCATAGGGGCCACGCTAATCTTCCCTGTGTCGTTCCAATTTTAGTATATGTGTCAAAGCACATCAGTCACATCTTAAATTTTAAAAAAAATTTTTTATTAGTACATGTTAGTGGTACACAATGATTACACTCATTGTGGGAAATTGGTATACGTACGTAACACCCTCCCTGCTCCCTCCTCCTTACACCTCTTAGTCCCTTTCCCATTTAGGAAGATAGATCCTTTTGCATCTGTCACCTTTTAAATACTAGAGGTTGGAGAGGTTGAGTGACTTGCCCACAGCTACTCTGCTAGGATATGAAGAGCCCGTGTGTGACCAAAGCCAACACACTGTTCATGTCTCACACTGCCTGTGCAATGGGTTACCAGAGCCTGTGAGCATTCTGATCGTCCTGTTATGACTAGCTGCCTGCACACTGGTCCTGGGCTTAACATATGGTCTTCTAATAATTTGGCTTTGCATGTGTCTTGGCTACAGGGAGATGAAGGTGAATGTGGATATACGATCTCCCCAATAGCTGCATTCCTTTTTTGTATGGTTATCAATAAACTAACCTGCTAGTTTTACACTTCAGCTCTTTATGACTTAGTGAGCATGTGTGAGGCTTCCTGGGCTCAGCTGTGACAGGATTACTTTCTGGACCAGCAGGCTGAAGGCCAGGCTCTGGACTTTGATAAATTTCTTAAGGGAAATACCACCTGGTATAAGCCTTCTGGCAGCCAGTTTGCTGCTCTGAACTACAACTTTCCAATGCCTACAATTAACCTTGATGACAGTGATGAAAAATCTTTTATTTGGTGTAAAACCTGGCTGCTTTTATAGACTTTTAGATAGGAAAAGAAATGAATATTCAGTCTACAGTTGGTTTCTTAAGTCTTGGGCTTGTCTTCATGCATTTTTTTTTCATCTCCTAATGTTTCTTCAGGCATTCAATCAACAAACATGTTTTGATCCCAATAACAAGGAGAATACAAAGTTGGTATTTTGTCCTTGTCTTCAAGATGCTTACAACGTAACTGGAGACATTAGACATTAAAAAAATCCAAAATGCCAGATCCTAGCGTTTTCACATAGTAAGCATTCTACATATGAATTATATGGGTGTGAGGTGAATGTTTGCTATAACGTTTGTGTGGCTTTTATGTGCAAGTTCAGTACCCCTTGGCTGGGTGATTCTTGAAGGTTGGCATCCCAGTTGCCACTTTCTCGTGGACAGCTTCCTATCCATGTCCACACCTCTGACCACTCTCAGGAGCTGCAAGTTCATGAGACCCAGCTCCACCTCAGTGAATCTCTGTCAGAGCCTCAGACTCAACATATCAAAATGGATTTTATAAACATTCCATCTTTGGAAAGACAGTATAGCCCCAAAGTCAAGATCATAGAGTCTGAGATAATGGTATGAATCACAGCTCCAGCTGAATGAACCTGGAAAAGTCTCTCAACTGTTTTTTTGGGTTTTGTGTGTGTGTGTGTGAGACAGAGAGAGACAGAGACAGAGACAGAGACAGAATAAGGTTGTTCACAGAGCTAACTTGAAATCGTGTGCAGTATTCAAAACATTCAGTGTAGTACTTGTACATAGTAGTAAGTATGAATTGTTAGCTGTTCATGTCCATAATTTCCTCCAAGTTCTGTCTTTCTTATTTTGCAATAATATCACTATCTGCTCCAGTCCTCTCCTTCATTCCATCTCATTTAATTAGGTACCAAAAACTATATATTCTACCTACTTATTATCATGCGGATTATGATGCCATCAACATACGCTTCTGCAGCGTCTACTGAATGCCAAACACATTAGTAGGCACTGAAGACATAGAGATGAATACTTAGCAGTCTGTGCTAAGACACATACAGAGTTGTAGCCCTCACATGATCTACATAGCGAAAACACACACAGTGTGTTAACAAGATCCTAGAAGAGATCACCCTTTCTCTTTTTAAAAGCAGTGGCCTACACCCAGGTCTGCATCAGCCCTTACTGTAAATATAGTGGATGGTTTTTTAAACTTCTTTTTTTATATAGGTCAAATACAAATATAGGCTCACTGTAAAACAAACACAGTAAAAGTAAAAAATCTCTTGTAATCTAAGCAGCCACTTTGAAGACAATACACAGTATATTAACCATTGTTAATTTCTTATTATTCTGTTTTTAAATTCTGTATCATTTTTATTTTTGTTTATTTTTCTCTCTTTAAAATAAAAAAATTTCAGTGAGGCGTGGTGCGTATTCAGTTACCCAGGAGGCTAAAAGGCCAGTCAAGGCCAGTCTGGGCAACTTAGTGAGACACCATCTCAAAATAAAGTCGAAAAGGACTGGAGATGTAGCTCAGTAGTAGAACACTTGCACACCATGTAGAATGCACTCAGTTAATCCCAAACCCAGAAAAAGAAGGAAAGAAGTCTCTTATTCTACTTTATTAATCCTCCTTCTCTTCAAAAATGTAAATACCTTTTTACTCTTTAATAAGTGCCTTCAAAACCCTTTTCTTTTTATATATGTGTACCTTAAGCATATTTATATAGCTGAAAATGTAGTCTTATGCAAATGGATTCCTGTCATAAGCATACATCTTGAATTTTCCCACATAAATATATAATAGTTACCTTATCCTTTTTAACTTCTAAATAATATTACCTATTTTGAAACTACCACACTTTATTCAGTTGTGTCCCTGTCAGAAGCTTTCTAGTTCACTTTCACTTTTCCACTCTTGCTGCAGCAACTCTTTATACATATGATTGTATAGATGTATGCAGTATTTCTTCATGCAAGTTTCCAGAAGTAAAAGTACTGGATTAATAGGCATGAGAAAAAGTTTTGTAAGACTGTGCTAAATTAGCTTTCAAGCCAGGTGTGGTGGTGCATGCCTGTAATCCTAGCACTTGGTAGGCTAAGCCAGGAGGACTGCTGTGCGTTCTAGGCCAGACTGGATTACAAAGTGAGTTCAAAACCAGCCTGAACTACATAGTGAAATCCTATTTCTTTTTTTTTTTTTTTTTTTTTTTTGCGGCACCGGGGATTGAGCTCACAACCTTGCGCCTACCAGGGCAGGCGCTTAAGGCACTGAGCCAAACTCCCGGCCCTGGTTTTTTTTTTGAGGCAGGGTCGCACTATGTAGCTCAGGCTGGCCTTGCGCTCGCGTTGTAGCCCAAGCTGGCCTCGAACCCACAACGCTCCGCCTACCTCAGCCTCCCGAGTGCTGGGATTAAAGGCGTGCGCCACCACGCCCGGCTGTGAAATCCTATTTCAAAAAAGACAAAAATGTTTTTAAAACTAGCATTCAGAAAGACTGAACAAAGCTGGACGTAGTGGCACACGCCTTTAATCCCAGCACTCAGGAGGCTGAGGTAGGAGGAGCATTGTGAGTTCGAGGCCAACAAGGCTGGCCTGAGCTACATAGTGCAACCCTGCCTCAAAAGACTAGGGCTGGGAGTTTGGCTTAGTGGCTTAAGTGCCTGTCTGACAAGCATGAGGCTATGAGTTCAATCCCTGGTGCCACAAAAAAGAAAAAAAAAAAAAAAGGAAGACTGAACATTTTTATTCCCATCCAAAAATGAATAAGAATATTAACTTAGGTAATGAGAATAATCATTACTTAACTTCCCAATACTGGATATTATCAATCCTCTAATTTCTGCAAACATAATGCATAAGAATATGCCGTATTATTCTTTCTTCATTTTAAAAAGAAAAAATAATAAAAACAATGATACAGAATTTCATAGCAACATAATAGCAAATTAACAACAGTTAATATATTGCATATTGTTATCTTCAGAGTAGATGCTCCAATTACAAGATATAGGCATGAAAAATTGATCAAACAGTATAAGCCCAAATCGTTCATTCTTTTATAGACATACATTTCTGAGGCTACTAATGAAATTGAGCATGCTTCCACATATTTATTGATTATTTGTGTTTCTTATGTGAACTGTCTGTATTATTTGCTTGTTTCTCTATTAGTTTGTCTTTTCCCTTTTTGGTTTAAAGTCTCTCTCTATTATGTTATGAAATTAATTCTTTCTCTGTTATATGTGTTGCAACTATTTTTTTTCCTAGCCTACTGTTTGTCTTTATTTATATTACCTTGCATGGTCCTGGTATTGATTCCTCCATAGTAAATTTGTCACTCTTCTACTATGACTTCTAAAGGTTGTATTTTGCTCAGAAAGAGTATGCCTAACCCAGATTTTAAATATTTAATTTTTTTCCTTTTGATTCTTTGATAGTTGTATTTTCCAAGATTGATCTTTGACACAGTTCAAATGTATAGTGTGAATTAAGCTTACAACTTTTTTTCTAAGAGAATTTCCAATTTTTGCAGCACAATTGAATAGTTCATCCTTTTCCCACTGATTTGAAATGCCAGATTTTCCATGGGTCTGTTTCTGAACCCAATTCTCCATTTCACTGTTGTACAAATATTGCAGTTTCACTATAGGAGGTTTTTATCTTATGGGACCAAAATATGTGCATTCTACCCTTTTTTTCTCCATACTGGGAATTGAACCCAGGACTTTCACATTGAGCTACATCCTCAGCCTATTTTTTTTTACTTGTTTTGAGACAGAGTCTCACTAAATTGCTAAATTGCCCAGGTTGGACTCGAACTGTGAGTGTCCTGCCCTAACCCCCTGGGATTACAGGCATGCACCATTACATCTGGTTTGTTCTACCCTTTTAAACTTTTCTCTTTTTTATCACACTATTTTTCTTATAATTTTCTAGACTACTTTTGCACATTTCTTCAGGCAAATTTCTTTCTATAAAATAACCTAAGTATTTTGATCAAATTTTATTAAATTTATACTTTAATTTGAGTTTCATCCAGAAGCATGATGTACTCTTCATTTTCTTCTTTCATTATCTTTCCATAAAGTCTACAATTTCTTCATATGCATCTTGGACACACTTGTGTTTAGTCACATGTATTTAAAAGTTTGCTTGCTATTATCAGTGAAATGTTTTCTGTTACATTTTTCTATTTGCTTATTGTTGGTGAATATAAAGGGTTGGCTTTTTATTGTTGATTTTTTTATCAGCCCTTTAAAAAAATCTAATGTTAACTTTGAGTTTTTACAGTTAACTCTTAGATTGTCTGAAACAAAAATTAAATCATTGGTAAATAGTGGTGGTCCTGTCCCTTTATAATACTCCTATTTCATTTTCTTATCTTATTGCACTAGCTAAAACCTTCACAGACATGCAGTTGCAATGATAGCAGTAAAGATAGGTGTCTTTTTCTACTTCCTGACTTTAATAGGATTGGTGAATGCTCTTCTCAAATCAAAGAAATTTTCTATTATTTGTTACTAAGAATTTTATATGTGTTTGTTTGTTTGTTTGTTTTTGCGGCACTGGGGATTGAACTCACAGCCTCATGCCTGCCAGACAGGCGCTTAAGTCACTGAGCCAAACCCTCACCCTTGGTGTTTTGAGGCAGGGTCGCGCTATGCAGCTCAAGCCGGCCTTGAGCGCTCGCAGTATAGCCCAAGCCGGCCTCGAACTCACAATGCTCCACCTACCTCAGACTCTGGAGTGCTGGGACTAAAGGCACGCGCCACCACGCCCGGCGCTTTTGTTTGATTTTTAAAATTCATTTGTTTGCTTCATAAAAACAGGAGTGTATATTAAAATTTATGTCTTTTTACAGTATCTCTTTATAATGACCATAAAATTTTCTCTTTTAATCTTTTTGGAGCTTTTTGTTTGTTTTTTCTCAGGATTTTGCTATGTGGCTTTGAATTTGTGATCTTCTTGCCTTAGTCTTTCGAGTGCTGGGATTACAGGTGTGCACCACCATGCCTGGCTCTTCTTTAATCTTTTAATGTAATAGGTTATATTGCTAGATTTCCAAATATATAATCATCTATTACATTTCTGGATAAATCTTATCAAGTCACAAAAATTTCACTTAAGAACAATTAAGTCTAAGATGCATGCATTTATATTTGTAAGTAAGCTGATAATTTTCTGTATTTGTGCTATAACCTTTGTTCATTTCCTGTTGGTATAACAGAATACTTGATACTCGGTTATTTATGAAGAAAACACGCTTATTCTGACTCATGGCTGTGGGGGATGGGGAGCCCAAAGGCAGGTTGCCAGCCTCTGCCCAACTACTGAGGGCCTCATACAGCTTCAATTATAGAAGAAAGTAGAAGAGAAACAGACGCATGTGTGTGGATGAGAGAGACGCGAGGCTTTATAACAATCTTCTCTCATGCTACCTAATTCAGTCCCCCAAAAGTGAGAACTCATATGAGAATTACGTCATTCTTGAGGGCTCCAAACATTTCTTATGGGGCCAACTCGCAACATCGCCCCCTTGTGGTCTTGCGTTCCAAACTCAAGAACTTTCGGCTCAAATCAACCGCTCTTTTGTCCATTTTTCATAGCAATACACGTTTAGCACGTTAGTTCTCAAATCATTTTTTCTCAGGACCTATTTGTCCTCTTAAAAATTGTTCTGGATCCTCAAAGAACTTTGCTTATGTGAGCTACCTATCAAGAACTAAGATATAGTTCAGTGGTAAAGCACCTCTTGATTTGTTCTCTAGTATCACACAGGATTATAAATAAATAAGAAACGAAAATAGAGAAATTTTATTTTTTTTACCATCTGCCTTTTCAGGTCACTTTTTAAATTTTTAATTGCAGTTCATGCAGTTTACAGTTATCTTGAGGAATGGTTATATTTACATATCATGGCTTGTTTCTTTTTCTTTTTTTTTTCCAATTTCTTCCCCCCCTTCCAATTCTCCTATCCCATTTTTCATTCTTGTTGATATTATTGGTCTTAGCTCATGTTATGTGATATAATGTTTACATTAATTGAAGTTATTAGGTTTCTGCACATGGCATATCTTCATCCCACTTACTTCCCCTTTCCCTCCTCCTCACCCCTTGCACTTCTTCCCTTGGACCACTTCCCTATTGCAAGAGATCCATCTTCTTGTCTCCTTCTGTCCATCCTTATTACTTTGTTTGTACTTTGCCTCACTCAAATGAGGGTTATACAGTATTTAAGCTTTTGTGTCTGGTTTATCTCACTCAACCTTACATTTTCCAGGTGCATTCATTTTCCTACAGATGTCTCAAATCTGTTATTTTTTTACAATTAAATAGTATTCCATTATATATAGCTACCATATTTTCTTTATCTGTTAATGGGCATATAGACTATTTCCAAGATTTTGCTATTACAAATTGTGCTGCTATAAATATTGAGTATGCGCGTTTCACTGTAGGTTGATGTCTTAAGCTCTTTAGGGAAGATACCTAGCAAGGGGATCGCTGGGTTATATGGAATTTCTAATTTCGGTTCTTTGAGAAATCTCCATACTGATTCCCATAGTGGTTGTACTAGTCTACATTCCCATCAACAATGGAAGAGGATTCCTTTTTCACCACAGCCTTGCCAGCATTTGTTATTGTTTGATTTCTTTATGTTTGCCGTTCTTTCTGGAGCAGGTAGAATCTTAGCATTGTTTTAATTTACATTTCTCTAATGACCAGAGATGTTGAATATTCTTTCATATATTTGTTGACTGTTTGCATTTCTTCCTCTGTGAAGTGTCTGTTCATTTCTCTTGCTCATTTCTTGACTAACCTTTGATTTTAGGTGGTTTAAATTTTTTGAAAATCTTTATATACTCTCAATATAAGTATCTGTCTGAGGAGTACCTACTGAAATTTTTTTCCCATTCTGAAGGTTGTATCTTCACTCTCTTGATTGGTTCTTTTGCTGTGCAGATGCTTTTTAATAGCTTTTCAGCTTTAGATGTAATCCATTTTTTATTCTTGCTGTTATTTCTTATGCAATTGAGATTCTGTATAGAAAATCTTTTCCTACACCAGTGTCTTATCTGTTTTATCTAAAGTGGAGAAATTTTAAAACACAAGCACGTATGTCTTTAGTTGCTAGACCACGTACATCATCATGTGGCATTGCACTAACTTCTGAAAACTCCTCTGTACACTTGTAAGAGAGTAAGAGTTAAAAAAAATCATAACATCTTAGTATCACTATTAAGATAATTTTGGCCTTGTGGACTCCCAGGAAAGTCTCAGGAACCTCTAGGTAAATTTATCCCACACCTGAGGAACTGCTGGTATGGCAGAATGAATAGTAAGTTTTTCAGTTTTTCTATGTATTAATACAAATAGCACAGGCATTACTTATGTCTTGAAGGTAGAACTCATCTGTCAGTCATCTGGAACTGATAGTTTTTGGAATGGTGTATCTTTGCCTATCATTCCATTGCCCCTGTGATTATTGGTCTATTCAGGTTTTAATCTCTTACAAGTCATTTTGTTTTGTCTGGTGTTATCTTATCTTGCCTTGTCTTTTCTTGTCCTAGCAAGGTATTGTTATGCTACCCAGGCTAGTCTTGAACTTCTGGGTTCAAGTGATCTTCCAACCTCAGCCTCCTGAGTAGCTGAGTCCATAGATGTGGAACACCACACCCAGCCTTGTAAAATTTACATTTACATAGAAAATCGTGCATATACATTTTAACTTTATAATTGTAAAGTTGTACTTACAATTTTTACATTTTCTTTATGTTAAAATTAAATCCTCCTTTTATTTTTATTTTGTGTACATTTTCTTATTCTCATGTGAGTTTGCCAAAGGTTTATCTGTTTTACTTCTGTTTGTTGGTATGTCTTAAAGATCATATTTTATTTTGTTTGGTGTTTCAAAACAGGGTCTTGCTATGTATTTCAGACTGCCTTTTTACTCACTAAGTAGCCCAGGCTGTGCCCAAGGCTAGGTGATACTCCTGCCTCAGCTTCTTGAGTGCTGAGATTATAGATGCACACCATCACTCCTGGCAAAAGATCATATTTTAGTGTTTAATCAAGTTTATAATCTGTTACTTATTTATATCTTTATTAACTTATTTCTTTTATTTTGGTGGTAATATTTGTTGTCATTGCTGGGTTTTTGTTTTGTTTTGTTTTTTGGGGGGTCTTGGGGGTAGTTTTTTGGTTTTTGTTTTGTTTGATTTTGGGGTTTTGGGGAGGAGTTTTTGGTTTTTATTTCATTTTGTTTTGTTTCAGTCCTGAGATTCAAATATAAAGCTTCTCACATGCTAGGCAAGCACTGTACCACTTAGTTATACCCCCAGTTCTGGGTGTAATTTTTTTTCAAATCCATTTTATTCATAGATAAAAAGAAAGAAAGAAAAAGAAGAAGAAAAACTACAACAAAATTTTAAAGTACGTCAGTCAGGGGGTAACAATGGTACATACATTGCACATTGTCATCCCCAAATCATTCACCCAGAGTACAAGACATCTGCCTTCAATTGTCTGAACAGTACCAGTACAAATCTTTCTCTTCAGCAAACTCAGAGAAATCAGTAGCTGGGTATAATATTTTAAGTCATATTTGTTGAGGTATAATTTACATATATATAGTCCATATATTACTTGAGTTTTGGTAAATGCATGCAATCATGTAACCACCACAGTCAGGATACAGATGAATTCTGCTACCCTCAAAAATTTCCTCTTTTCCTCTTGTAGCTATCCTATGACCTAACTGCTAGCTCCTGGCCTCTTCATTTCTATTTCAGTAGTTTATTCCTTTTTATTTCAAAGTAGTATTTCCCTGTATGGATGTACCAGAGCTTGCTTACGTACTCACCACTTGAAGGATATTTGGATTGTTTGGGTATGATTATGAATAAAGTTGCTATAAACGTTTGTGAATAATTTTTTGTGCAAACATGACTTTTCATTTTTCTTGCATTAAAAGCTAGGAGTGGGGCTTCTGGATCACATTGCAAGTATATGTTTGACTTTATAATATTTTCCTATCATTCTCTGCTTATTGGATTTCTATTCGTATTGTTCTTTCCTTTGCTGCTGTCAAAACTGTTTTTAGTGTGTAAGTTTCCTCTTCTCACTGTGATTCACCTTAGAGAAGGCAGGGGGCACACCACACTGCCTCAGTGTTGGGACTTCCAGAAGTTGGCAAGCAGAATGGTATTACAGTTTTCTCTTTTTAAAAAATCTTATTATTTTTATTTTTAAGATATACATCGTGATCATATGAATCATAGGGAATTTGTACCTGTACGTGATACATCTTGATTCTTCTTTTTTTCCCCATTCCCCTTCCCTCCTTCAACCTTTCTTCCCTTCCTTATTCACAAAGTTTGTCTCCATTTTTCCCTTTTATCATTTTTTTCTCTTTTCCCTTCCTCCCCTGTCCCCCGCACTACTTCACCTTGATTTTGAACAATTTCTTCGTATTACACAGTACCTATTGTACACTTTGGTCCTTATTTACACTTTTGATTTCTCACACCAGAGAAACAATGTGATATTTACACATGTGTGTCTGATTTATTTCACTTAAGAGTGCAGTCTCAAGGTGCATTCATTTACCTAGAAATGTCTCAGATTTATCCTTCTTTATGACTGAATAGTACTCCATTGTATTTTTAAAAACCACACATATTTTTTATCCATTTCTCAGTTGATGGGCATTTGGGTTGTTTCTGAGATTTAACTATTATAAACCATGCTGCTATAAACTTCTTTCCCCACAAGCCCTCTGGCATTTGTTATTGGTTGGTTTCTTGATAATAAACATTCTTTCTGGACTGAGATGGAATCTCAGTGTTGTTTTAATTTGCATCTCTTGAATGACCAATAATGTTGAACATTTTTTCATATATTTATTTGCCATTTATATTTCTTTCTGATGCCCATTTTTTGATTGGGTCTTTAAATTTGGGAGATCTGATTTATTTCTTTATATATTTCAGATACTAGTCTTTTGTCTGACAGAAAACTGGCTAAAAATTTTTTCCCACTTGTAGGTTATCTTTTCACTTTATTGAGTAATTTCTTTTGCTATGCAAAGCTTTTTAATAGATTGAGTAATTTCTTTTGCTATGCAAAGCTTTTTAATAGATTTCATGAACAAAACCCTGGAACATTTCATGTTCCAGGGTTTTGTTCATGAAATCTTTGCTTACACCTATGTCTTCAAGAGTTCTACCTATTTTCTTTTCCAGCAGATTTAGTGTTTATGTTTCAATATTTAGTTCTTTGATCCATTTCAATTTTAGTTTAGTGCGTGGTAATAGACATTGGTCTAGTTTTAGTTTTTGGCATGTGGAAAGCCAGTTTTTCCAGCACCATTTATTAGAGAGGCTATCTGTCTTCCAGTGAATGTGTTTGGCCCCTTTGTCAAAGAAAAAGTGGTCGAGTGTGTTTGGAGTTGTTTCTACATCTTCCTCAGGTCTGTTGTTGTTGTTGTTGCTTTGTCAATACCGTGTTGTTTTATCACAGTAGTTTTGTAATACAGTTTTTTAAATAACATTTTCCCAAGTGAGACCCCTGTGGAGGAGGGTGGTCACAGGAGAAAAAGGAAGGGAAAAAAGGAAAGGTTAAAAAAAAAAAAAAGAACACCAAAGAAGGTGAGAAAAAGAAATAAAAAATAAACTTCAAAGGGAGTGGTAAGTGCTGCCCTGCAATACTTTGCTAAAATGTCACGATGTCAGTGTGGCCTACAGAGAGCATGGAACCTTGAGGCAGAAGAGAGTGAGGCGGTGGCCCATTCTAAGCTTCAGTCCGAGCACGAGATAAGCCCTTGTGAATTTTGGAAACAAAGAATTATCTGATTCCAGTGACTGTTGTGATGGGAATAGGGTTTGGGAAAAGGACCCAGACTGGAGATGGAACTGGCAATGAGACTATGAGATTACTGCCAGATTCTAGGGATCCATGGTGCAAAGGAGAGTGAAATTTGTAGATTGGAAAAACTGTGATAGACATTCAATAAATATTTGATTAAGTAAGGCACTTTATATTTGGGTAGGTTGAAAGAATAGAGGTTTGTTAGAAGTAGAAATGTACGAACTGGATACAGTGAAAACATTGAACTCTAGAAGGAAAAATGAGTAAACTGGGAAAGAAAAAGAACTCCAAAAACTAATGTAAAGGTCTGGAGTCAGGAGAGGTTGCAGCAATGGAGATAAAGAATCACCTAATCAGGAAATTGTGTACGTAACTATATTAATATAGCACAATTTTTTGGAAGAAACATGGAGCCTTATGATGAACAAGGGTTACTAAGGATGACTTTCTGAGTTCTATAGCTCTAGCCCCTGTCTTCTGTCCCTGGGTGACACCTGAGCTTGTCTCAAGACACCCCAAGGCCAGATAGCCAAGTGATGAGGAAAGAACATTAGGAATTTAAACTTTGAGTTGCGAGTAAGTGGTATATTAGGTGACCCTAAAGAACTGGTGTAGCCTTGAGATCTTGTCATTCTGGTGAAAATATTGCTGGAGTGTCAGATTCCCAGAATAAGGTTTTCTCTGATTTGGAGAAAAAACCTAAGACCTTCAATGGGACGGAACACATTACAGCTTGTACTGGGTGATCCACATCAGGACAATTACATTAGCTTCTAGAGGTTTTTGATTTAGAGGAGAATGAGATTCCTTTCCATTGTAGAACTTGTGGAATTATTTGGTTATCAGTGGCTCAGCACTCTTGTAATGAGTAAGAGTATTACGTGTTACAGAAGAAAGAAAAAAATCTAGTGGTAGGAAAAATGTCTCCTGCCTTCAAATGATAAGAATTTTGCCCACAGCTTTAACATTGTGTTAACTATGGCTTTAGTCTCTCACATGAAATGTCATTTGCTTCTCACAGCACTGGAAATGCCATACAGCTGAGATGCCATGTAACAAAATTATCAACGTAGTGTGAGAAATGACGAAATAAAGGTTCATTATTTAAGGAACATTTGATAGAACTCTAACTTCAGGGGGCTATTTTACACACAGGCGATACAGTAATAAACAAAACAAACCAAGTCCCTGCCCTTCAGGAGTTTCCTAAATTTGAGCAGAGAATATGGGAAAAAGCATCAACTCCACCTGAGATCACCTGATACTTGTCATACTTCCAGTCTGTTCTCTGTATGGCAGCTGGAAAGACTTAAATCACACACCTAAAAATTTTATTCTATTGCTTACATCTCACTTGTGGTTTCCTTTTGCATTTGGTTTTTTTTTTTTTTTTTTTTTTTTTTTTTTTTTTTTTGCGGCACCGGGGATTGAACTCACAGCCTTGCGCCTGCCAGGGCAGGCGCTTAAGCCACTGAGCCAAACTCCCGGCCCTGGTTTTTTGAGGCAGGGTCGCACTATTCCTTCTGCATTTGTGATAGAGATCAAAACTGTGTTTGCATGGCCCATAAAGCGGTTAGGGTTTGGCCTCTCTCTCCGTCTCTGTCTCTGTCTCTGTCTCTGTCTCTGTCTCTCTCTTTCTCTCTGCCTTGACCCTCACTCCCTGTCTGTCTCCTCCACACTGGAGCAAAATGCTCTGCACCCTGTCACACTGGCCTTCTTAAATTTCTCGAATGTCTCTGCTCCTTCAGACTCAGCGTCATGGTGTCTACTATTCCCTTGATCTGGAACAAATGCCCTTCAGCCCCAACACTCTGTCCCTACTCAACCCCCTGTGACCTGCTTTGGCCACGCAAGCCTACTTGTCCCACAGATCTCAGCCCTTTGTGAGTTTCTCCATCTCCCTGATCATTTCCCTCTCCCTGCAGAAACATGTGCTCTCACAGCCACCTGTCTTACCCCTCCCTTCTTTCTCTCTTCCTCTCCTCCTCCCTCAAACACTAAACAAATGAACCCAAAAGCAAACATAAAACTGTATATTGTGATAAATGCTTTGGAAGAATAGTTTATCAAAATTTTTCAATAAGGTTATAGAATTCAATAAAGTTGTAAGATTCAGTAAAGACATTCATACAAATAGGTACCCAGAACTGTTTACTGAATAAATGAAGAAAAATTATGAGTACAATTTCTCCAGTTAGAGCAGGAAGTAAAGAGAATACCAGGCAAAGAAAATGACAAATGCAAAGACACAGAAGCACAAATGAGCCTGAAATAATTGTCAAGTGATCAGAAATAGGGGCAAGCAGGACTTGTTCCTTCAAAGTAAGATTGGAAAGGTAGGCCGGAGCCTGCCTTGAATTTCCTCCTGGCTGGGATTGGAGTAGGTGAGGTATTAGTCAATTTTCCATCTCTGGGGTGAAATACCAGACAAACAGGATTTAAAGGAAGGGAAGTTTTATTGTGGCTCACAGTTTCAGAGGTTTCAGTTCATGGTCTACTGGCTTCGAGGCAGAAGCATCAGAGTGGAGGAGAATGGTGAAAGAAAGCTGCACAACTCATGTCTCCTTGAAGTAGAGGGGAGAGGAAGATGGTGGGGAGGAAGGGGACGGGGATAAGAACACACCCTTCCAGGATACCCTCCAGTGACCACCTCATGTTCCAATAGCACCTTTGACTATGGACTTAGCAATAGACCAATCCTCATGAGTTTAAAGCCCCCATGATCCAATCACTTTCCAATAGCCCCATCTCTAAATATATGAGCCCTTTAGAGGACATTTTTTATCTAAACCATAATGTGGTAGAAATCAAAGGTTTTTAAGCAAGGGAGTGTTCTATTCAGATTATGTCTTATAATCAGATAACTGATTCTTCATCTACAGCTATTCCATCTGACATTTTAAATTTTAAAGTAGAGAAGTCTTATTTAGCATTGCTACTAGATTGGTTAATCGAAGTCAGTGAAAGTAGGAAATCATAAGATGTACTACATATGTACTCAACATTTTATTCTAACTTTGAACATACAAGTGCATAATCACTAAGCTTAGCTAATTACTAAACTTTGGGTAGAGGACCAGGGCCTTCCCTGAAGGGTGAGGCCTTTGATCCTTGACTAAACAAAATTGTCTATGAATTTCAGCTTCAGAATCTTTAAAACAGGACAGAAATTTAAATATTCTGGTAAAATAACCTGGCACAGACACCACTGTTAAGTATTGTTTTCAAGTTTTCTACATGCTAGCATAGCAGTTAAGAGCACAATCTCTCCGTCTAGACTATCTGGATTCAAATCCTGATTGCACTATTTCCTAATGTGGGCAAGTTGCTTAGTTTCTTTGAGTCTCAGTCTCCTCTGGACCCCACAACTGAAACTTAACTGTGGGGATTAAATAGGTATTTTATGTAAAGCATAGTGTAGTCCTGACACATGGTAAACATTTGGTAAATGTTAATTGGTTTCCAGAGGTCCTACCCCAATTCAGCATTGTAAAATAGCATTTATCTTTATTAAGTCTTCCCAAAGCATTATATTTTGTGCTCTGAGAAACAACGATCCTCTTTTTGCACCATTGGTTGACACCATCTTTAAACTGTGTAAATACAGTAACTACTGTGATGGAAACACACAGACTTGGGGACCATCACAGAGACTTATGCTCAACTGGCTGAAGTATGTAAGTATGTAAGAGTGGCCCCCAGGCAGGAGACCTCTGGGTACTGCAGCCATGGCTAGTATGTATTACAGTGAAAGTGGAAGGTTTCCTTAGCCCAAGAGACACCATAGAAGAGGTCAGGTAGGATGACAATCTCTGCTCTGCCCTGCTGTTCAGCTGTGCTTTAATTTCACCAACTACTAAGCCCTCCACTCTGGTCTCTTTAAGCACCAAAAAAGAGAATGTACCCTTGAGTAATTTAAAATACAAGTAATGCTAACTTGTAAAATAAGTGTAGGAAAGTTAAATAAAGTTCTGGCTTGCCCCGTGGTGATTGTTTTAATGCTTTTTAAGAAATTTCAAGTTCTTTCTGAAAGAATGTCTCAGAGGGCCATGCTGTTTCCTAGCGCCCTGAGGATGTGCTCATTTGTTGAGTAACCCGACCCTTTACGCATCCTTTTCTTCCCAGCCTCTCAGCTACCTCTCAGGACTGGATCCTTCCTTAACAAGCCTACACTTTCTGGTCCATCATTCTTAGCTGCTGTTTCTTGGGGATAGGGATGTAGCTCAGTGGTAGAGCGCTCGCCTACCTTTAGTGAGGCCTTGGATTCAGTTCTGTCAAAAAAAGATTGTTCTTAACTGCTTGCTTGCCCATATCTTCTCTCCCATTTCCTTTCACAGAATTCCTCCAATAACCCCCCCAAACATGGGATATATTAACTTTGAGGTGACTTTGAAGATTCCTGATAGAAATGCCCAATAGGTAGTTGGACACAAAATCTAGGCATGGTAATACATCCTTGTAATCCCAGCACCCTGGAGGCTGAGGCATGAGGACTGTTAAGAGTTTGAGGCCAGCCTAGGCTGCATAATAAGTTCAAGGTCAGCCTCAACTACATAGTGAGACCCTGTCTTAAAAACAAAAGTCCAGCCAAGAGTGATGGTGCATCCCTATAATCCCAGTACTTGGAGGCTGAGGCAAGAGGATCATCATAAGTTTCAGGTCAGCCTGGGCTACGTAAGCAAGTTCAAGCCAGCCTGTACTACATAATGAACTCCTGCTTCAACCCTCCCTGCCCAAGTAAAACACATCATTACCAGCACTCAGGAGACTGAGGCAGGAGGATCACCATGAGTTCAAGGCCAGCCTGGGTGACATAGCGAGTTCAAGGCTAGTCTGGACTACAGAGACTCTGTTTTAAAAAACAAAATCTGAAACTTGTGAGACAACATAAAGTTAGATAAAGATCCTTGAGAATCCTCAACAAGTGGGATTCTATGCAAGTAGGTCACATCCCCAAAGAAGGGCGTGTAGAGTGGGAGGAGCAGTAACTGAGCTGAGAACGCCACACCACGTATAAGGCACACGAAGTGGTGGTGAAAGAAGGGCTGGTGAAAAGAAGGGCTACCCACATGTGAGGACGCCTGCATCTGAAAAGAAAAGCTTCAGGAAGAAGGGGTCACCATTACCCAATGTAACGAAGGCGAGGTAAGATTAGGTAATGCCTGCTACCTAGTAGATACTCAATGCATATTTGTTAATTAATTGGTTAATCAGGGCCAAAACAAGTCATTGATGATCCTGGTCCTTTGATTTGGGTTTTTCTAGCAGCAGACTGAGGCTAGAAATAGTTGATTTGAGAGATAAAAGAACACTGGGGTATGTGTTAGCGTGGGGGAGTGAACAGAGGAGGAGAGCAGCCAATAAAGGGTGAGTTAAGCCTGCAGCACTGTGCCCAGATAGGGCTTAATTCCACTGGGAGAGGCAGAAGTCAGTGCCCCTTACTCCACAGTTGCCCCACTCAAGTGCTCAGGGAGCCGGGGTATTCATATACCAATCCTTTCAGGTCACTGGCTAGGGACTGCACGTAGAAGGCATGAATTCACTGACATTTCTAGCCCACTACTTGGGCAGCAAAGCAAACAAATGCAGGTACTGGCCTGGGAAGTCTGGTGTTCAGTGAAGTAGGCAGGGGTCATAGGCAGGGCAACTAGGGCACCCAGTCCACTTGGTATCCACAGTCTGAGGAGCAGAAGCAAGACTGCTATGGGAATGAGTCGTGGAAGCTGGGCGTGATGGCGCATGCCTTTAATCCCAGAGGTAGGAGGAGCACTGTGAGTTCAAGGCCGGCTTCGGCTACAATGCAAGCGCAAGGCCAGACTGAGCTACATAGTACGACCCTGCCTCAAAAAACTAGGGCCAGGAGTTTGGCTCAGTGGCCTAAGCGTCTGTCTGGCAGGTGTGAGGTTGTGAGTTCAATCCCCTGTGCTGAAAAAAAAAAGAAAAAGAAAAAGAAGAAGAAAAGAAATGAGAAGTGGAGAAAATGAAAGTGGGCAACTACTTCAAGATGCTTGGTTTAAAAAAGGATAACCGCTATGTCCGTAGGCTGAGTTTGTATATGGCAGGAAAGAAGAGCAGAGCATCATGGGAGATCACATCATCCCAGGGATGTTTCTTGAGGGAACTCACATATGTCAATTTTTAGTTGGGGTGGGAAGTAGCTGGACAGCTTCTTCAGGGTCCTTCTTCAGCCTCCTTGGGCTGGCACCCTGTGTTTCATTTGCTGGGTGTCAGGGTCTGGGTTCACCTGCTACAGAAGACTCAGCAAGACTGTTCCCACCTCACACATCCAGCAATTGCTAGGTCCAAAAAGCCAGAGGCAGGTGGGAGCAGATGTGGACACAGCAGCTGGATCTGAACCCCAGGAGAACCACCAGCTCAGAGGAGGCTTTCTTCTGAGGCGGCTCCATGCACACCTGACCTCCCCTCTCATGTCAGTAAATTGTTTTAACGGGGTAACCCTCAAAGAAACCTTCCTCTGACCTTCATCTAATGGCTAGTTCTTTATTTAATGTCTTTTAGATAAAGCACAAGCTTATGAGGGCAGGGCTGTATTCATCTTAGCACTATCCCTCGTGCCTGGCATCTAGTCAGTATTCAATAAATATTTGCCTAATGTGGAAGAAAAACAAAATAAGTAATGCTACCTATGGGTGGTGCTTAAACCAAGAAAAAGATAAAGCTGGGATTTTTATCCACCAAGAGGTAGAGTTTCTATGAAGTTAATGAAGTTTAAATTTAAGGGTCCCTTTTAGTATATGTGCTGCTGAGACAAATACTAAAGGTTCTTTGCATAAATGGACTCATGTCAAGACCCTAAGAGGGGCTTTAGCTTCTGTCTCTCTCTCTCTCTCTTTCTCTCTCTCTCTCTCTCTCTCTCTCTCTCTCTCTTTCTTTCTCTCTCTCTCTCTTGCTGAGACTTAAACTGAAGATCTTGTACGTGCTCAGCAAGTGTGTGGCTCTGCAATGACCAAGAGTGTTTTGGAGATCTGGTTCAGGGGAAGTTGAGTTGCAAATATGTTTAGTTTATTTGGGGTTAGTAGAATCTCATTATGTAGCTCACAATCTCTTCTGGGTAGAGCTAGCTTACTGTTGGCTGTGCTGGTGCAAACGTGGCTCTCAGAAGAGCTGCTACTGCCTGCTATGCTAACTCACTGGCTGTCATGACATTAAGTACACAGCCAGAGCTTATAAGGGGGCAGGAATGTGTCCCATGGCATTCCGCAGTGGAAGAGAGTCAAGGCATAAACTGTGGATTCAGAAATTAGTTATCACACATGTAAAATTGTAAGTGGAAATTTTAGTTTTTACTGATACCTGGGCAAAATGAAACCTCTCACCTATCAGAAATATATTTCTTGTGCAGTGTCTTAGTTACTTTTCTCATTGCTGAGACACAATACCCAACACACAAAGTTAAAGGAGGAAAGGCTTATTTTGGCTCACAGTTTGTAGAGGTTTCTGTCCATAGTCTGCTGGCTCCAAGGCAGGGTGGCATCGCAGAGGGGCATCACCGAGGATGAAGTTTAAGGCAGACAGAAGACAGCCAGCAATGAAGTAGCAAACAGCAAGCAACAATAGCATCCTCTTTCTGTCCCTTATATTCTATTTAGGCTCAGGTAGCACTCATACCTGAGCAGGGCACCCTTAATCATAACATTGAACCATTAACCCTAGCACCACATTCTTAATTCCAGCATTACACATCCTAGATCCAACCACCTCTAACAAGCCCTACCTCTGACCACATGAGGCTTTGTGGGAGACATCTAGATATGAGCTGTAACATGCAGTGTACACAATCATAAATGTATCATACTTGTGTATTTACTCTTTTTTAAGTGAATCAAATGAAATAGAATTTTTAAATTCCTGTGTTTATAGGGTGTAAACCTGTAGCAATACTAATAGCAATAAATACATTCTTAGGTGCAATTATATATTTCATACATTTCCAAAATATTGATATTGCCACAGATAACATAAAACTCCTAACATGCCACTAATATGCCACTAGTACTAGGACATCGATAATAAACTGGTAAAAGATTGTCAAGAAAAATTGAGACATCAGGAAAAACTTGAAATGTTCCAAAATCTTGCAACTCCTATTTGAAAGAAACTTGGTAAAAGTTTCCACAAATTTCACAATAATCCTAAAAACTTATAGTAAAAAGCACTGTTGAAGGGGAAATAAACTCTAAACTGTCAGTAGTAAACAAATTTTGGTCAACAGTAGTAAAGGAAAGACCAAATTATCTTTCTGTTTTCTTTATAGAAATACTTCAAAATCGTTGTTCATATCAAGGGTCAAAGAGTCTGTGTCCCAAAAATGTAGTAAATAAGCACTTAGCAGTGTATTGGTTCTGGCAATTATGCTATTAAAAAGTTCTTATGATGTTTATGGTTTTCCTCAACTTTTAAAATTTTGTAAATTGTTGTGATATCCTTTGTCATTCCAATAAATATTGACTTTGAATCTAATTTTATATTTGTAATTTTGGTTTTTCTTTTCTTTTTTTAGAGAGGGCCCTCAAAGTTGTATATGCCAAACCTCAGTGCCTCAAAACATGGATCAGCCCCTTATTTTCCCTTTATCTCCTAGCCTTAGGTGGTTTCAGGTGTAAAGAATTATCATCTTTTTTTAATGGTACTGGGGATCGAACCCAGGGCCTCTCTACCACTGAGCTACATCCTCAGCCTTTTTAATTTGAGACAGAGTCTCACTAAGTTGTCCAGATGGGACTTGAACTTGTGATCCTCAGCCTCTCTCAATGCTGGTATTACCGACATGCACCCAGCTAGTATCATCTTTTAAGTCCCAACTATAGACAATTGGTGTATGACTGGACTCCATACTAACATTTTAGATCTCTCCCAACCTTCTTTCACTTTTATAAAAAATTAAGTTTCCAGAATTCACTGGAAGCTAAGGATCACTTCCTTCTGATTCACTTATGGAGATTGAGTTTCACTGAGTCTCTCAATTCTAAAGTCCCTCTAAGCTGAGACCCCAGTGACAGATTCCTTCTTCCTTTATGATATGGGTGCCCTAGAATGCAGGCAGAGTTGGAGGGAAGAAGAGGGAGCCACAGGTGTGTGGAATTCTCCTTTGAGGACCCTTTGTGGGAGTGTCTCCTGATTGGCTGTAGTGTGGATAGCTTGCAGAGGGCAGAAATGTGAGAGGAGAAAGTGTCCGATGCACAACTGAAGGAAGTGGTGACCTTTACCCTGGAAGAGGGAATCCCTGCTGGAGACCGGTACCAGCAGCTCTCACCACAACACTGTGTGACAAACCTCCTCAAGACCCAGTGCCAGCTGAGTTTGCTGCTGCAGACCTATCACTCTGGGAGACTTGAAGTAGGAGGATTGCAAATTCAAGCCCAGACTGAGCAACTTAGTGGTTTAGCGAGATCCTGTATCAAAAGAAAAATTTGTAAACAGACTAAGGATGTGGCCCCATTGATGACCCAGGGTTCAATCCCCAGTATTATCAAAACCAAAACAACAAAACAAAACTCCTAACTATGTGGTAGGTATTTGTTTCTTGAGTGCAGAGATACATGGATCAACCAAGAGGCATCTAATGTAGGTCGGACTCTGATGGCTTGGTTCCAAACCGTGGGTTGGGTCCAGGTCTGCTCCCTGTGTCCTTTATTGTTCTTGAACCAGCAGCTACTGGAAACCCTGTTCTTCTCATGGTGGAAGGCAGGAGCAGGAGAGACCAAGGCACATTCCAGGCCTCTACTTGCATTATGTCTTCTAACATTCCATTGCATGAAGGAAGTCACTAGCCAAGTCCAGGCAAGGAGTAGAAAAATTACTCCATTCTACTTTGAAGACCAAGTAAGTCATATGAGCAAGGCATGTCAGTGGGCAAGGGAAAACGAAGGTGGAGAATTGGAGGGACTGGTGATTCATGAATAACAAGCTGTCATATCAAAGAAAAAACAGCTTTCCTTGCTTCTCAGCCATGTCTTCAACTCTGTGCAGTCTATCCTCATTCGCTGCTCTTACCAAAACCACTGTCTTCCTTCTTTTGCCTCATTATACCTAGAATCTGATTCCTCGTCTTCATTCACACTGAACTGCTTGCCTAGATTGCTGTTACAGTCTGCTGACTGCTCCCCTTGTCTCTGGTCTCATCATTTCCAAATTCATCATCCACAGAGCTGCCAACTATTATCAGGATCTCATCAGCATCCACATCATTATTATTGTTATCTATTTTACATGGCACTTACTGGTTTACATGCCCAGCTCCTTCATTATACTGAGAGCTTCTGGATGGCAAGAGCTATGCTTTTCTTTTCTTTTTTCTAACTTCTGAATCTTCTGCATCCTGTACTGGGTCTGACACATAGTAAAACTTCAATAAGTTAATATGAAAAGAAGAAGCAAAAAAGGAAGATGGCATTCCAATTTAAGTCTGCATGACATTAAAGCCTGTACTCTTCCTGTGCTACCTTAGTATATCCTGAGGCACAGATGCCTGACTGATAAAAATAGAGCTCAAACCTCCCACTGCTACACCAGTGGAAAAGCAGGTTACTAGATCGAGATTAACGAAAGGTCCTTTCTTCCATAATCACAATAATCCTTCTTAATCCTAATTCTTCTAAAATGGAAAAATCTAGAAGCCATAAAAAAATTCAAATGACCATAAGCACGTTAAATCTGTGATATGATGCTCAACTTACTCTTACAGAAATGCATATGCGTTATTTGTCTATAGGAAGTTGTTAGGGACTGAAAAAGCTTTTAACATTGTACTGGTAAAAGGCGTGGAAAGAGACATTCACAAATTCTGCTCGTGGGAGTATAAATTGGTTCAACCTCTATACAGGGCCATTTGGCAATATTTATCGGCTCCTTAAGTACTGATATAAAGAGGTCTCAGTATATCTTGTATTGTTAGAGAAAAGGCAAGGTGCTGAAGCAAAATGGTGTTACATTTTGTATGTGTTATGGGAAGAAAACCAGATATCCATTTATGTTGTTATTGCTTAGACAAGCTCTGGAAAGATACACAAAAAACTATTAATAGTACTTGCCTTCAGTTGGGGGAGAACTGAACTGGAGAACAAGATTAGAAGATTTATTTTTCATCATGTATTTTTTTATTTTTAAAACTTTATTCCATATAGAATTATTTAGATTTCAAAAATAATATAAAGGAACAACAAACTGGAAAACATTTGCCACATAGTATGGCAAAGTGTTTGTTTCCTTAATCAGCAAGTTCATAAATAAGTTTTTAAAAGTTAATAGAGAAGAAGAAGTAAGGAATATAGACACAAGTTGCAGGAATAAATACACATGACCAATAGTCATATGAAAAAAACATGCTGAAACATTATTGAAGGTAGGGAAAATTAGAAGAAATCTTATGGAGAATTGAACTCTATTATTAGATGTAATTAAGTAGAGAATAAATAACCAGTTATTAAAGTTGATAAGGGGATTCATTCAATCATCTAATAAAGGAAATATTTCCAGCATCTGAAGGAAATAATTCCTTCCAGTCCTTAAGATCTTGAATTCTTTATGGTACCAGTGGCAACACTTGATAAGGCCAAGCGGGCCAACCTAAAGGACGGAGGAGAGGAGAATAGTGGGAGTTCACCTATGTACTGGGTATGCTATGTCCCCCCAAGTCCTCATATACTTTTGATGGGGCTAAGTCTGTGGCTTGCTTGTGCTCGGTTTGTTGTCTAGCGCCAGGACTGGTGATGTGAGTGCTGCACCCGTCCAGGGGTGGAGCCGACATACAGTGTAAATGAGGCGGGTCTTCCACTTGCTCGCTTCTGTCCTCTCTCTTGCTCGCCAGCACGCCTTGCTGCTTGTGGCCGCCAAGAATGGCAGCCCCGCCACGCCATGCTGCCTTGGAGCCAGCTAAGTATAGACTGAAACTCTCGAAAAACTGTAAGAATAAACCTTTCCTTCCCTAATTTTGGGCGTCAGGTATTTTGTCTCAGCAATGAGTAAAAAGTAACTAAGACAACCTAGAAAGCTCCAAAACTTTGAAATGGTCAGGAACTCAGAACTCATTTTTCAAACCTCCCACCTAATACTTACCCTCTTGGAACAATCCCAGATCTGTTACTTAACACTAAGCACATTTATGAACATCATTCATTCAATTAATAAACGTTTACTGAGTCCCTTCTGTATATCAGGCACAACCCATCCTTGTAGAAAAAGGCATTAATCAAAAGCTTTTCAAACAAGCCAGGCATGGTGGCACAGGTCTTTAATCCCAGCACTCAGGAGGCTGAGGTAGGAGGAGCATTGTGAGTTCGAGGCCGGCTTGGGCTACAACATGAGCACAAGGCCAACTGAGCTACATAGTGCAACCCTGTCTCAAAACAGTAAGACCAGGAGTTTGGCTTGGTGGCTTAAGTCCCTGCCTGGCAGGCATGAGGTTGTAAATTCAATCCTCAGTGCCACAAAAAAAAAAAAAAAATCAAACAAATACACAATTGCACAGTGGGGGGGCACTATAAAGGAGACTTATACAGATTGTGCAATAAGAGCCTGAATATGCGAAGATTCCAAAAGGAATTTAAGAAAATTCTGATGAGGATGAATAGGAATTTCACTAGGCAAAGGGAGGGAAAATGTAGTAGGTAGGAGCATCAGCAAAGGCCCTATCTTATTGAAGACTTTTCTCCTATAATCACAATAATCTTTTCCTAATCTTAAATCTTCTCAAATGGAAAGGTCTAGAAGCCATAAAAATTTCAAACAGCCATAGGTACATTAAATCTATTAAATGATGCTCAACTTTACCTTTAGGGAAATGTGGGTGTCAGGGCTCAAGGACCAGGATGGAAAAGATGGTTGGGGATAATAGTGAAAGGACGGCATGGGTGAGGTGGAGCAGGAACCGGACCTTAGAGAATTCAGTCATTACACAAAGAATACGGAAAGACCAACAGTAAGGGTCCCGGGAATGGAGGAGAAGGGAACAGACCTTGATGAGATTTTGATTTTGAGACTCTTACTCTGTCCGAAGAGTTAGAGGGAACCAGGAGCAGAGGTGCTGGTGAGACAGGAGGCAGGCATCACAGACAGGTGACGGTGGTGCTTAGGTCAGAGCAGAGCAATGTGAACACATGACAAGATTTGATGGCTCAGATATCAAGAGTGACAGAGGAAAATGTCAATAATGTCTACCAAGCTTTTAGCATGCACAACTGGGTAGATGCTAGTGCCATTCACTGAGACAGGTAATACTGGAAGAGAACCAGGTTTGGAAGGAAATAGGAGAGTACAGTTTAGAACAGGCCAGATTGGAGATGCTTTTGAGAGGATGGGCAACATTTTATTCATGAAGTGTCTGCAAGGCAGCTGACAGTGAAATGCACAAGTTTATTTCTTTGCAAGAAAAAGAAACACACAGATAAACACAATTCCCCTGTCTTTGATGCTCTTATTCTTCCGCTGCTCCGTGGTCTGTCCTTCCTTCTGTCTTTTGCCTATTCTTAGACTCTCTCCACTCCCCTCCTTTGGTGGGTGGAATGAGCCAACACCTTAGCGGTGAGGATCCTCAGACCATTAATCTCTGAGACTTTCCTGCCACTGTACTTGGCCATCTAGTCCCATGGCCACACACAATCCTTTTCACTAAGAACACACTGACCCCAAACCTCTCTCACTTTGCAGCACTGCCTGCAGCTCTCTCATCCCCATTCCTTCCCTCTAGGGCTTCCATTCTCCTGCTTATAGGCCTATTTCTTTCATTCCTATTACTCTGCTTCCAAACCCCTTTGGGAGGATTTCTTCTCCCTCATGACCTGATACATAGCAGACATTCAAAACTATCTGCTGACACAATGATCATCCACGTCCTTACCTCCCACTCATTTCGCACCCCAGTGGGGTCCAGGGTTGGCCCCCACAATGCAGCCCAAGGCCAGCTGGCCAGCTTTATAATTATCTGATCTAATGGAGGCTTTTTGACTATTTTTGCCATCTCTCTTCAGTATTGCTGACATTATTATCTTTTTCCTTCCCTTTTATACTCTGTTTCCTTGAATTCTGAATTTTCTCTCTCTTGACTACTTTCTCTTAGTCTCTTTTGAGGGACTGTAAACCTCAAGAATTGTCTACAGTCTTCATTACTTCTCTGCACATTTTTTCTAAACAATTCCATCCACTCTATATTGTGAACCCCTAATTATCTATGTTCAGTTTAGGACTCTACCAAACTCCAAAAAATATGTACCCAACTGCCTACTGGACATTTCCACCAGGCCCGTAGTAGGTATTCATCCATTAAATATTTGTTGCTTAAATGAGTGAAAACACTATAAGCACCCCACAGTTATTCTGTCCGATAAAAACTCATCCTCTTTCCCTTCCAAACAACTTTTTGTTTTCTGTTCCCTATTTGAATTAATGATAGCATCTAGTCACCCACACTGAACCTTGGGATCTGGTTTTTTCCCTTAATCATGTTGGATTCTGTCTCCTCTTCATTATCCCCAGTACTTTAACCTAGGTCAGGCATTTGCTGAGTCCTTGCTGCCTTTCCCTTTCTTGTTGTTATCATAGCTCATCCGGGTCATTTCAGTAGCTTTCTAAGCCAGTCTCCCTCATCTTTTCTCATGCTTTTCTCTGGTTCTTTTTTAAAAACTAATTGATAAAACTCACACAAAATTTATCATTGTAATCATTTTGCAGTGCATGCGTCAATTTTTTAGTATTTCCCAGTTGTACAACCATCACAACTCTAATTCCAGAACATTCTATTGCCCCCAAAACCAACCCTGTACTTCCCAACTTTCCCCCTTTTCCCCATCTCTTAGCAATCCCTGTCTCTGGATTTGTCTACCCCGGACATTGTGAATAAAAGTAATCATACAACATGTGGCCTTTTGTGTCTGGCTTTTTTCACTTCACAAAAAATTTTCAAGTCTTATCATACTGTAGCATGTTTCAGTACATCCTTCCTTTTTATGACTGAATACTATTCCATTGTACGATTATATCCCACTTTGTTTATCCACTCATCAGTTGATAGATGTTTGAGTTGTTTCTGCTTTTCAGCTATCATGAATAATGGTGCTATGAACATTAACATACAAGTGTGTGTGTGTGGACATATGTTATCAGCGCTCTTGGGTATACCTAAAATGAAATTGCTAGGCCACATGGTAACTCTGTAACATTTGAGGAACATTCGTTGTTTTCTTTTTTTTTTTTTTTTTTTTTTCTTTGCAGCACCAGGGATTGAACTCACAACCTTGCACCTGCCAGGAAGGCGCTTAAGCTAGGCAGGCACTTAAGACACTGAGCCAAACTCCCAGCCCTAGTTCTTTGAGGCAGGGTCGCACTATTTCTCTCTTTTTTGTAGTCATCCTAGTGGGCATGAAGTAGTATCTAACTGTGACTTTCATTTTTCATTCCCTATACAACGTTGAGCATCTTTTCAATTTTTGACTATTGGTATATCTTCTTTGGATGCAGAGTCTTGCTAAAAACCAGTCTCATCTTTCTGCCTCCATACTCAAAACTAATAATTGTTTTCCTGTTGCCTAAATAATATAATAAAAATTTCCTTGTGTGGTATATGAGGGCCTCTGGGTCTGTCCTCAGCCTTCCTGTTCAACACCTTCTGTTGTTCTCCTCCCCATACTTGACGTTCTAGCCATATTGAACTGAGGAGAGACTGGCAGGATTTTACTTTCGATTGCTTCTTGTCCATCTAATCTCCAGCCATAGCAGATACTCAGCTAAAGTCGCAGCAGTGAGGCACCTGACCAGCAGCAGAGTGACAGGGACAGCTCCCTGCCGCTTTTGCTTTCTCACCCATCCTCCTTGTCTTGCCTCCTGGCCGAGCTCACGCTGCCCTCACTAGGTCACATCAGTCCTGGCCTAACTGCGTTCGTGGCAACAGAACTTACTGAAAGATCCTAGCATCTGGGTTTTCCTGGCTGTGTCTGCTCGGGTCCCTGTGCTTACTGGGCCTACAGTAGACAGAGCGTCCAGTGCGGAGGAGGCAGGTGGGCAGAGGAACAGCAGGTGGTTTTTTCTGTGGGCCTTTTCCTCTCATCTTAACGGGAAGGGTTAGAGATTCAGCTTCTATTGTGATTAAGTTATAATTTAAGGCAGTGAACATGTGCTCTGCTGGCGGCTATAAAGATTCAAATCATAAAGTTTTACAGTGGAACGGTTTCTATAAAAGCATCGTTAGGAAGTGGGAACCATGCCTTTAATTCTTATGACATATGGGACTGCCTGGTTTGTTTTGGTTTTGGTGGCGTTGAGTAGGCTGATGGGCTGACTAATTAAAGTCAGGCCTTCTTCCCCTCCATAGTGCTGTGCCCATCTGAGGACCACGCAGAACGGTGGAACTTTCCACCTTTCTGCTGTCTTCATCTTAGTTCATGTGCAACAGGAGCTCTCAGAAATCAACAGTAGCCAACCCTTCATCACCTGCATATTTTAAAATCTCTTCCAACTTAGTAGGCTTGTTTCTTGTGGGGTCCATAGCTTCCTCTGTCCCTTACTGGCCCGAGTGGAAGTTCCTTTCCTTCAAGGTTCCAACAAAGGAGAGAGCGGGCCCTGTAAATAGGTCAATGGAAGAGAGAGAGAGTCATTGTGCAATCATCATCCTAACCAACTTTCCTTCTGGCCAGGTTAGGTGACACTCCCTATCGCCTGGATAAAACAAGCTAACAGGGGCCCACAACTCGATTTTATTATTACCTGGTGCAGCCACTCACGGCTGCTCACGCCAGCTGACGCGTGTGCTTACCAGGACTCAGCTGTACTTGTTTCTAAGCCTCATTATGCTAGGAGCAGTTTTCATTTGTAACTCTCTCATTTCATTACATATTTTGCAAACTCAACAATATAAAATTTAAAGTTTCATTTCCATGAAGGCAAAGTTGAAAACTAGGGTATATGTCTAAAGTAATTGCTGTTGAAGGAATGTAAGACTGAAGAAAATTATCACAAAAACATAGGAATAAAACTTCAATTGCTTTATGTTCTGGTTCTGCTAAAAACTAAAATTGTAGACAATCTATTACAAGTGTAGTTTATGCAAGAAGGCTCTGGAAAGGCAATCAACAGATGCATGCCTTGGACTTACATCAAAAGACTGAAGGATGAATCCATATATTTCAAGTTAAAATAAAGTGTTTAAGGTAAGCATATATCTCTTTTTAATAATGCTCTATCTTATGGGACTTTTCAGATTAACTAATCAGTTCATTAAATAAGATTTTTTTGTAATAGAATTTATCATTTATTGGATGTCATTGTGAGTTTTAAATCTTTTTAGAGAAAGACATTGCTATCCCCATTTTGTAAGTAAGGAGACTGAGGCTTCTGTGTGGCTTAGCTTACCCTAGTTCATACAGAGACTGGTCATCCCAGTTCTATTAAATATAGAACCAGGGAGGAAAAAGAGCCTAATGTGGAATGCATGAGCAAATGATACAGAAAAAGTATTTGTTTGATTTTAAGAGTAACAAGTAGAATCTGATAGGCTATTGAGAATATAAATTGGTACTATCACCTTCGGAAGCAATTGCATTGCCTTCACTTAGTCAGTACATTAACTATCAGATCACCTACCCTGTGCAAAGCACTGATCTAGGTTCTAGTGATATGACAATGAACAAAATAGCTAAAAATATGTGGCTGCATGCACTTAACTTACATTTTATTCTATGACTTAGCAGTTCCTTTGTTAACTGTATTCCCAAAAGAAACTCTTGTTCTAATACTCCCAGAGAAGTATGTACAACAGTGTTCACAGCAATGTCGTTCATAATGTAACAAGATAGGTAAATAATCCAAATGTCCGTCAACATGGGATAGATGAACAGATTCTGGTATATTCACATACTTGGACACTATAGAGCAGTGAAAATGACGGCACAATAGCCACATGAATCAGAAATGTGTTGTTTAGTGAAAAAAAACTAGTTGCAAAAGAATGCGTACAGTGATATATACTATTATGACATTCCAAAACAAGGAAACTAAGCAATATACTGCAGAAGGATGTACATATTTAGTAAGTAATACAGAATAATAAGGACCTGAGAGGAGAAAGTCTAAGACAGTAGTTACATGTGTGAAATGAGTTCAAAATCCCGGATCTAGAAGGAACACATAAAAAGTACCAACTGTGAGTGGTCTTATTCTGTTTCTTACATTGAATGGTAGTTCACAAATGTTCTTATTACTACTGTGCTTCACAAGTTTCATGTAACTCATACAAAATATTTAATAAATGTTTGAATATGAGTATGGTGGTACACACCTGTAATCCTAGCACTCCGAGGCTGAGGCAGGAGGATCGCCTCAAGTTCAAGGCCAGCCTGAACTGCCTAACAAGACCTTGTCTCAAAAATAAAACATTTGATGCCTTGAAAAGAGAAAATAAAATAGAAAAGTACAGAGATTAAAAATCAAAGATCTTGAATTGAGGAAACTTGGGGTTAGAAAACCCAAGCAGCCAAATCTCTACAAACATTTAGTTTGGCTTGGTAGCTTGCACCAGAATCCATTCCCTGGTTTTTCTTCCTGTTCCTCACCTATGAGAGGATCTTTGTGTTCTTGAACTCCTCTTTTTCTCACAGTGTGTTGTCTGTGGCTTCAGAAACGCTGGGTCCTTGTAGTTGAGGTAGAAAATGCTATAGAAAGAAAATTAGATGTACCTTGAGGAAAGTATCTGTGGGTTTAGAACCAACCAGGAGATAAGGTTGGGCTTCAGGATCTGCCAGTGCCTAAATTAAGCTTTGTGTGTATGCATGTGTTTTATGAGTATGCTTGTAGTTTCACAGTAGATTGAATACACCAACCAAACTTAATGCAAAAGTCTGCTCTGGCCTTGGCACCAACCACAGATGACCTGAGCTACGTCTTTGACCCAGAATCATGACGCTGGTTCAGATGTAATCATGCATAGTCGAAACAAGTATTTCCCAATATACCTATGTTTATTCACTCACTTTACAGATTCCTTTATTCAATAAATATGTGCTGACCTCTACTGTGCACCAGTCTTAAACCTAGATTTCTTGAATAAATGGGCATATTCCCTTCCTTTATATGGATTAGTCAGATAAACAAGTCAACAAAAACTATTTATTGTTAAAATTGGGGATGAATGCTATAAAGTAAATGACACTACATAAAATATTAAGGTGAGCTACCAAGGGGAATCGCTGAAGAAATCCATTTATGTTTCAATATGGGATTAAGTCCTACAATTAGCAAAACATAGCCAAAAAAGGACTAGTTATCTTACCAGCCCTGAGTCAGTTAAGTATTCGTTACATCTGAAGAATAAGAAAGAACCAGCTAGTCATTGCTACCTAACAAACCACCACATAAATTTCAACTGCACACAATAGTAGCAGTCATTTCTCATGCATCTGTACTAAGCTCACCTTGACCAGATATGTCTGGTCCTTGCAATAGTCTGATCCACACATGTTTATTCTGCACCTCAGGCAGAAAAGATAATGGCTGCCTGGGGAGAGCGCTTCAGTCCCGCCACGTGTGTGCATTTCAAGGCTATGCTTGGGGCACACTTGCTGATATACCATAGGCCAAAACCATCGTATTGTTTGAGCCAAGAGTCAAGGGCCATGGAAGTAGGATTTTCCACAAAAGTATCAGAAGAATAGGGCTGGGGGTATAGTTCAGTTGGTAAAACACTTGTCTGGCATGCACAAGACCCTGGACTTGGTTCCTACCACTACAAAATTAAATTAAATTAAACCAAATTAAATTAAAGTAAAGTAAAATGTCAGTCTGGACTTCTGTTTCTGGTTTTGTTTTTTGTTTTTTGGAGATTTTGAGACAGGGTCTCACTATGTAGTTCAGGCTAGCCTAGACTCACCATGTATCCTAGGCTGGCCTCAGTTTCACAACAATCCTCCTGCCTCAGCCTCCCAAATGCTGAGATTTCTGCTTCTGAAGGCAGACTTCTTTTTTAAAAAACAAATGGTAGCAGAGGAATAAATATTTAATACACTCACCTATAATCCCAAAACTCCTCAGGTTTTATCCAATCATGGCACTAGCTTAAAGTCCGTGGTCTACTAAAGATCTCTTGATCTAAAGATCTAAGAACTTAAAAAATAAATCATTGTGCCCCCCTTAACATACATTGTGGTAGAGTAGATACAAGATGTATGAAAGCAATAAATTATTCCATTCAAACAGAGAAAGAAATGGAAGGACATAGAAATCAAGAGTCCATAAGAAGTCCTAACATTCAGTTTCTACCATCATAGGAAATGGGGACATTCTCTGTGCTTCTCACAAGTCGACCTCCAATCTGTTGTTCTACATGGCCTTTGGTTCAGTCCTTTTCTATTATCCTTGAGAAAAGAGGGAAAACTAAAAAAAAAAAAAAAAAAAAGGCAAGAAAAGACAAAAAAGGTAACAATTTTTGTAAATGGGGAGGGAGGAGGGGTTGAAGAGAGGGTAGGGGAATGGGAAAAAAAGAATCAAGTTATATCATGTGCAGGCACAAATTTTCTATGATGAATGTGATCACTGTGTATATCTGTTATCCTTGAATGCTGCCAAAGAGGGCATTAAATAGTATGCTTTTGTGTGGTTGAGCAGCTTCCTCCACCTCCTACCTGCTTGAGAAATGTGGAGATCCAGAAATTTTCCTACATCTTGAATGATCTCAGTCTCTTTTAGTTGGAGCTAGAAGTACTTTTCCCAGTACAACTCTCCCACAAACTGTGTGAATTTTTATGCATTCAGCATTACTCCTCTGTGTGTAGGCACCACAAGCCACATCCACACTTTCTACAAGACAGGACCTATCTAGACCTGACTCCTGGCACTCTGACCATGTCAGGCTGCTGTAGAACCATGGCCCTCAGCTTTCTAGGAGCCTCTTTTTCACCTGAAAGCACATTCTAGATGGTACCTTGTTTCTTCAAAGCTCAGTAAAGATTCTTGCTTGATTTTTGACTTTACTCTGAAACTCTCTTCTAGCAGCCAGTTGGATTTGGTCTTTCAGCCCAGGATTGATCTCAATTTCAAAAGTCTTTTACTGGAGAGATTTGGATGAGAAAGTTTTATTTTTCAACCCAGAAGTTTAAGGTTCTCTATATTCTCACTAATTCTGTTTGCAAACTAACCAGTTGTTTTCTAAGTTTATTTCTTGTCAGTAGCACATCAAATAGAGCTTGTGCTCTCAGTACAGCCTTCCATCTCCTCCTCCAACTCTGCTAGTTCATAAGATACATTTTCTACCTTCTGTATTATGGTAGTTTAGACAAATGTTTACCACTAAATAACACAGGTGGCAATTGTTCTGGACTTTTATACCAATTTTCTTCCTGCCCGCCACCTAGGCCCAAAGCTAATGTCACATAATTTAGATGCTTTTTTGTTTTTGAGATAATAGTATCTCACTAAAGTGATTGTAAATGATGAAATCACCAAGATGAATTGTGTTAAAAAAGAGAAAATAAAAAGTCATGACTCCAAGCTCTGGAAAACTCTCACATTTAAAGATCTAACAGAGGACTAGGAGAAAGGAGTGTGGGAAGGAATGGAGAGGGTGACTGGTAGCCTTGAGAACTATTTTAGTGGAAAGGCAGGGCAAATTGAGACTCACATTAACTGAAGGATTAATGGGAAGTGGGAAAAGGTACACAGCAGATGTGGACAAAAACTTGGAGAGGTTTTGTTTATAAAGAAGAAAAGAAAAATACGGCAGGTGAGAAAAGTGGGGTCAAGTGAGGGTTTTTTTCAAAAACAGAAGATACTAGGGCATGTGTATGTGCTGATGGCAGCAATTCAAAGAAAAAGACTGATAGGAAAAGAGATGATAGTTGAGGAAACAAATCAGGAGAGTTGAGATCCAGAGTGTGGGGAAAGGATTGGACATCAACAGTAAGAAGGGCATTTTCTCAGTTGTAACAAGAGAAAACAAGGAGAAGGATGTTAATTCGGAGACAGGAAACCAGACCCGAGGCAGTATTTCAGGGTGCCTACTTGTTGTCATCATTGTCCCAAATCTGCTACATGCAATACTTCAGTCCTGTGTGTTTTCTTTCATTTCATCCACATTTTACAGATAAGAAATCAGAGGCTTCAAAAATTTGGGTGGTTTTCCTGAACTTTCTCAACCCATAAGAATCAGAATAGGAATTTAAATCCAATCAGTTTGACCCTGAACCTACACTCTTATTTTGTATTCCAAAATGACCTGACTCATTTTTCCATAGAGAAGTAATGTTCAAAAAAAGGGACAAAACTAAGAATATATTGCATGCAGACCAAAACCGGTCTAATCTAGATCCTTCTCAAGTGAGCAGCAGAGGCAGGGAGAGAGAAGCTGTGGTAAAAGAGGGAGAAAGATAAGATTAATACTAATTCCATCCTCTTCCCCTTTAACGTATACAGTGCTGCAAGTTTTTTTTCAAGGCATCTTTGCATTCCTTCTCTCAGTGAGTAATGAATAGTTTAAGTGAAGCTAGAAATCTTTCTATGAGAAGAAAAAGGAGCTATTTGCTAACTGTCATGAGGTATTTGAGTTTTAAAGATCTAAAATGGGATTCTCCACATTTTCCCTTGGTAGAGCTTAGGGCAGATTCAAGCAAAGTGTCAATGCACACCTCATGGTGGATCATTCCATCTTCTTATGACCACTTGGCTCCGCGCTGCCCTATTCAACATCAGAAGCCCAAATTTCAAATATGGGCTCTTGATCAGAAAAATAAACTGAAGGAGAGAAGCACACAGAGGAACTATCTCTGGCTCATCACCCTACTTTAGAAGACATTTTGACATGGAGGGGAAGGAGAGGCAGACACTCATGCCTGTATCAGAAAATATCCTCAGCATACCAACACCTGCAGGGAGTGCTTCATGTCATTCATTTAACAGATGTTGAACTAGGGTCAGGTTCTAGGCCCTGAGCTGGAAGAACTCCAGAGCTAGGGGACAGAAGACTCTGAAAATGTGTTTAGTGAAGACATGTCCACAGAGCCATGAGAACCGAGCAGTGGCAGGAGAGAAAAGGGACCAGATTAAAGATAGCCAGAGTACACAATGTGACACAGCTCCACCTGCTCTGTGATTATTATTTTTAGTGTGCTTCCATATACATGTGTGCTGTTTTGTTTGAATCAGCCTTTCCCTTCATTACCTTTCCGGCTTTTACTCCTCCAAAACCAATCAGAATAAAGCTAGTCAGTTTTCCTGTTTTGTTTTGTTTTGTCGGGGGTGTCCCCTTGCCAAAGCAGTGAACTGCTCTTCCAGGAATCTGGGTCCGTGGCCCACCCTGGTGACCCTGAGCCCCTGACACTTGCTTATCCCATACAAGCCCAGAAGCTTACTGTTTCCCAGCCTTGGGCTCCAAGTTCTCCCTGCTTCCCTCTTCTTCACAAGCAGCTGTAGAGCCCCCTGAGGAAGGAGTTGGGTCCTCTCAATTTCATCAGAGTAGGCTGATTATTCTATCAAACTGCGTTTAGAAGGCAGCCTAATAGAGGTGGTTTTGGAACTCAGTTTCAGCCATCCCCTAGACTTCCGAATCCCTTGCTGGATGTTCTAGCTGGCCTCTAGAAAGGAAAAGAAGGTGAGGGATCCAGTAGGAGATGTTTATTGGCCCAGGAAGAATGGCACACATCACTGCCACCTCCAATCCAGTGACCCGAATTCAGCCGGGTCTGTTTCTCAGTGAGGCAGGCAGGCAGTGCAGCCGGTCTGTGTGCCCAGGAAGCAGAGGAAACGGGCTTCAGTGAGCACACACCAGACTCTGCCACAAAGTGGGTGGAACTGGCAGAGAGGGAGATTACTGTGCTCCAGGGAAGAGGATGACAAGGACAACAGGATCTCCTGTGTCCAACTCTGGAGATCTGGCATAAACTGTGTGGGGCTTAGGGAGGTGACTAGGAGAGGCTCTCGCCACTCCACGCATGAGAAATGGGTGGAAACTATTTGCACAGGATGAGAGCTCACTGTGTCTACAGGAGGGGGCTCTGCTGGGTTCTCTGGGTAGTGGAGTCAGTCTGATTGTCTCTCTTTAGTCATCTTCAACCAGCACAAATGCACTCAGCCCTAAAATAGAATGAATTAAGCTCTCTCTTATGCATCTAGAATGTAGCATGAGGTTGTACTATCCTGAGGAGAAGGAAGAGAATAGTTGCTCAGGTAATTTTTCTGTTTCTGTGGTCCAGTTGTGGAACCCTGGCTGAGAAGCCCCACTGGACACAAGCTAATGGCATCTTCTATTTGAGGCAAATGCTCTAGACTGCTGTCTCCCTCCCCCCAGCCTCCTGCCCCAGAAAGGAAACACACTGATGTCACAGAACATTCCTTCCTAATAACAAAAACAAATGGGAGGTCTCAGGGGGGATTGTTTCTATGGAGAGACGGTGGTCCTTCAAGAATGAGAAAATGGTGACTCCTGCTCAGAGTTCTGGTTAAGTATCAGGTAGAATTTTTCCAACATCATTTTGAATCCAGAGAGGCACTGAAATCCTTGAGTGGGGAAAACGTAGAGAAAACAAAATCCAACTCGGGTTGCTTTCCCCAGGAAAGGCATTAGTCAGGCAGCCGGTGGAGCCAGCCACCTCTCAAGAGTCTGTTTTTCAGTGTCACTGCGGTGACTCTCCATGCTCTGAGTTTTAATTCTAGCCTCTAATCTCAGTCGCTCCTGTGATAAATTAATCGTAATGATAGAGGCCCCAGTTACGAGGTCTGCACCGTTTGCTTGTAATGTGAGCGACAGGTTTAGGGCCTGCTTTATTTAAGATGCCGGGGTAATTACATGGGAGTTAGCATATGCAGGCAGAGATATGATTCATTCTTCCAGCCACAAGCATGACACAGCTGTTTGTGGGATAAAATAGGGGAACCGTGTTGTTACAAAATGTTCCCCTTATTATACCTCATTAAAAACAAGGCTGTGATAAGTCAGGACTGGCAATGAAGAAAATCTATTGCCCTTCTGTAAAACCTGATAGAAGAGGAGCTTAGAGCTGTGCTGTGTCATTTATTTATTTATTTATTTATTTATTTATTTATTTATATTCTTTTTTTTTTTTCTCAGTCTTTTCTCTGCCTCTTATGTCCCTATTATTCAGCATCTTACTGGATACTTGGGGGGGAAGAACAACCTCCTAGACCTTCTTCCTTTCTTCTTAGGCAATAGGTGCTGCCCTTTCCCATGCTTAGCTACAGCTAAGAATTTTCAGAAAGAGAGCATTCACTCAGAATAAAGCCGGGGGTTCTTTCTGGTGACCTGTCCCAATTTCATCCTCATCACCTCCAACAAGAGCACACAGCCTGCAAGAGCTCAGAGGCTCTGGTGGAGGCCAGAGCTTCAAAGGCAGAAAAAATCATGGGCAGGAGACAGAGGATCATTCCTTTCAAGAGGCAGACATGCTATCTGCCCCCATCGCCTTTCTTTTTAAAAATAACTAAAAATGGAAATGAATTTTGACCTGATTTTCCTTCTTCTCCTCTATTTTTTTAAGGAAACTATGAGAATTCAAACCAATATGCAGATCAACATTGAACTACAGACCAAGTCCAAAGAAATCAGGCTGCTCTTGACCATAGGAAAGACAGGAGCCACAGTGTAGAGAACGGTTTTCAAGTGATAGCTACTTTAGGGCCATTCCCAAAGAGCCATCCAGGATATACATATATGTCTGTCCAGCAGTAAAATCTACTTAGGAAGCTATAGATCCTCAAGGTTAAGAATGTGGGTGGAAGCCGGACGTGGTGGCACATGCCTTTAATCCCAGCACTTGGGAGGCTGAGGCAGGGGGATCGTTGTGAGTTCGAGACCAGCCTGAGCTACAAAGTGAGTTCAAGTCCTGCCTGAACTGCATAGTGAGACCCTGTCTCACAAAGTCAGGCTGGGGATTTAGCTCAGCAGTGTAAGTGCCTGCCTGGTAGGCATGAGGTTGTGAGTTCAATTCCTGGTACAAAAAAAAAAAACAGAATGTAGGTGGCCTTGTTTCAAATCTTCTCCACCACCTGCTATCTGTGTGAACTTGGGATAGGTGGGTCACACCTCCATGCCTCCATCTTCATAGTCTGTGAAATGAAGTTGGCAGTAATACAGCCTACCTGTAGGGTTGCTATAAGGCATAGATGCTATAATACACATAAAGAGCTTAGATCAATGCCTGAAAACAGCAAGTGTTCAATGAATGTTAACTATTTTTATAAGTAATATAGCTAACAGTAACAAACTGCTATGAGCCAGTGTATGTGTTATATTTGAAAGGAAAGTTTGAAAAAATTATGGTTGCTATAATAAGAGCTATAACCTGATTTTTTTTTTTAACCAGGGATTGAACTCACAACCTCACACCAGCCAGGCAGGCACTTACACTGCTAAATTAAATCCCTGGCCCTATTTTTTGAGACAGGTTCTCACTATGCAGTTCAGGCTGGCCTTGAGCTCACTTTGTAGCCCAGACTGGTCTCAACTCACAACAACCCTCCTGCCTCAACCTCCCGAGTGCTGGGATTAAAGGTGTGAGCCACCATGCCCGATTTATAACCTGATTTTTTACCCTTTTTTAGAGTTTGGGCTTTGGGGACAAAGTCTCAAGATTCAGGTTGGAAATACAGGAAGGTAAGTTCATGGACACAAGTGGTTGACATTTGCTTTGTTCTAAGTGCTTGCTGAATTGAGTTGCAATGTTCTGGTATTCTGGAGGAGGTGATACTTATGAAAAGAAACAAGTGATCAAGGTATGTTGAGATATAACAAGTTTGAAAATACCACTGGAGCCATAAAAATCAGTGCTAAACAGGTAGACAAGAGGCTACATTATAAAAAAACCTTATATGTAATACAAATAAGTAGGATCAGACAGGCATTAGATACTAAAAGAAGAAATAATGCAGATTGGAGTTCATTATGCCATACAATAAAAAGGAGTAAACACCATAACAAGGATTCTGATAAATTCTTGTAGGAGCTCAACAAGGTGTGTGGTTTTCAGTGGGAGGAGCCCCTAGTAGTCTTTAGGACTCTTTGTTTTGCACGCTGTTCATTCATTTACTCAGTGAAGTTTATAGAATTCCCACTTTGTTCAAGGCACCCACCTTTAGCTCTTATCCATCGCCTTGGTTTCAACTACATGAGAATGAGTTGGATTTTCAACTGCCTATTGGGCATTTCCCAGTAGGAAAAAGCCAAAATCTTTTTCTCAAAATTCTAGTCAAAGGCCCACTGTATCCCTTTGGCTCTGACTTGTGCCCATTTCTGGACCAGTCATTGAGGACAAGAAAACAGTGGTAAAATTGTTTTATGCCAGTATTGCATCCATTTCCTTAGAAAGAAGGGCAGAGTCAGAGCCACTAGAATCTCCTAGACTAAGAATAGAGGAAAGACTGGTTTCAAATAACACATTTTGTTTCACAACTCAATGTCTTTACACAATGCTATTTCCACTGCTTGGGAAATGGTCTTTTATTGCTTTGTCTAACTGATGAGCTCTATTTGTTCTTAGAAACCTGGCTCATCTGCAAAATCTATTCCATTAGAGCTAATTACTTTCTCTATTTTGTACTTCAAGCATAAGTTTATGTTGAATTTATCAACCTATACATTCAATGTCTATTTGAATATGTAAACTATACAATGCATGCTTGAATTTAACAGTGTATTTTGAACCTATCAACATATACATTCAAATTGTATATTTCTATGTTATCTCCCCCACTCTGTTGAGAATTACTTCAGTGGAGGAATTATCTTAAATATCTTTATATTTTCCACACTCAGCTTGAACAAAGTAGGCACTCAACAAATGTTTATTAAAGCATAGTCTTAAGACTAGTTGCACAACAAAATACATTAGCAACTAGAAAAAGAGGTACTGCATATGTTTAAGAATAAAGACAAGAAATGAGAAATCAAAGACAAAATTACAAGGAAAATTAGCAAGTAGTTATAAATAAAAAAATTTTAAAATGCTGTAATTTATGGATGCAGCTAAAGAAGTGCTCTGAGAGAAATTGACAGCTGTAAACACCTGCATTTTAAAAAGAAGATCTCAACAGCCAGGCGCATTGGCGCACGCTTTTAATCCCAGCACTCAGGAGGCTGAGGTAGGAGAAGTGTTGTGAGTTTGAGGCCGGCTTGGGCTACAACATGAGCGCAAGCCCGGCCTGAGCTACATAGTGCGACCCTGCCTCAAAAAAATCAGGGCCAGGAGTTTGGGTCAGTGGTTTAAGCACCTGCCTGGCAGGCACGAGGTTGTGAGTTCAATCCCCGGTGCTGCAAAAAAATAAATAAATAAATAAAAAGAAGATCTTGGGCTGGGGACATAGCTCAGTGACACAGCGCCTGCCTATCAGATGTGAGGTGGTGAGTTCAATCCCTGTACCAAAAATAAAAAAGTTTGCAGTAAAAAGAAGATCTTAAATCACCAACCTAAATTTCTCACCTTAAAGAATTAGAAAAAGAAAAACAAACTAAACTCAGTGCAAGCAGAAAGAAAAAAAGAAATAGTAAAAATCAGGACATAGTGAATGAAATATAGAATAGAAAAATAGAAGAGAAAAACCAAAAGTTGATCCTTTGAAAGATCAACAGATTGACAAATCTTTTTACTAGACTGAACAAGAAAAGGAGGACTCAAATTACCAAAATCAGGAATAAATCAGACATCATCACTACCATTCTTACAGAAATAAAGAGGCATTATAAAAGAATATTATGAATATTTGTATGCCAAGAAAATTAGATAACTTGGATAAAATGCACAAATCTTTAGAGAAACACAAACTACTAAAACTAATTCAAGAAGAAAAAAATCTGAATAGGCCTATAATAAGTAAAGAAATTGAATTAGTAATTTAAAATATCCCACAAACAGGACCAGGGATTTAACTCAGCTGCACAAAGGCCTGCCTGACAAGCACAAGGTCATGAGTTCGATCCCCGTTACCCAAACAAGAAAAAAAGAAAGAAAGGAAGAAAGAAAAAAGAAACAAAGAAAGAAAGAAGGGAAAAAAATTCCCACAAACAAAAGCAAGCCCAGATGTATTTACTGGCAAATTCTACCCAATACCTAAATCCTTCACAAATCCGTCTGAAATATAAAAGAGGAAGAAACACTTCCCAAATCATTACAGGAGGCCAGAATTACTCTGATAACAAAACCAGGAAAAAGCACCACAAAAATAAATAAATAAATAAATAAATAACTATAGACCAACAATCTTATGAATATATATGCAAAAATCCTTTTAAAAGTCCAGCTTATAAAAAAGGTCATGACACCATGATCAAGTGAGATTTTCCCCAGGAATGCAAAGTTGATTTAACATAAAAAAAAAAATCACTGCAGTATAGTACATCATATTAATAGAAGAGATGGCAAAAGCTATATGATTATCACAGTAGACGCACAAAAAAAAATCATATGACAAAATTCAGCACCACTTCATGATAAAATCACTCAACAAACTAAGAACACAAGGGGACTTTCTTAGTGATGAGATACTAGATGCTGTTCCCTTAGCTCAGGCACAAGACCAAGATGCCCACTCTCACCACTTCTCATTAAGGTAGTACCACATGTTCTAGTGCTTAAGTAGACCAAAGGTAAGAGATTGGAAAGAAGGAAGAAAACTCATTAATAACAAAGAATAACACAGTTGTAAAATGGGCAAAGGATCTGCATAGGTATTCCTCTCAAGAAGATACATGGTGCTCAATAAGCACACAAAGGGAGGTTCAACACAGTTAGTCATCAGGGAAAAGCAAATCTAATTCACAAGGAGATTGTGCTTCACATCCCCTAGGGTGGATATAATCAAAAAGCCCAATAATAGATCTGAAGTTGTAGCTCAGTGGTAGAGAGCTTGCCTGGAGAGCCTGATACCCTATGTTCGATCTCCAACACTGTTGAAATACAGTAAAATAATAATAAAAATAATAATAGCATTGATGAGGATGTAAAGAAATTGGGCCGTTTGTATGCTATTTGTGGAAATGTAAAGTAGTGCAGCCACTTTGGCAAATAATCTTTTTGGCTGTTTCTCAAAACGTTAAATGTAGAGTTACCATTTGACCCAACAATTCCACTTCAAGGTACAGTGGCCTCCCCTTATTTGTGGAGAATACATTCCAAGACCCCCAGTGGGTGCCTGAAACTGTAGATGGCACCAAACCTTATATATCCTATGGCTTTTCCTACATATACACACCTATGATAAAGCTAAATTTATTAAGTAGGTACAGTAAGAGATTAGTAACAACAACTAACAGAACAATATAAGCCAGAACAATTATAAAAACATATAATAAAAAGTATATGGATGTAATCTCTCAAAATACCTTATTGTACTGGTTTCGCCCTTCTTCTTGTAGTGATGTAAAATCATACAATTCCTGTGTGATGAGAAGTAAAGCAAATGACACAGGCATTCTGACACAGCATTAGGCTACTATGGACCTTCTGAGAAGGGCAGACAAACCATGACAGTGACTGTCGATGCAGGTAACCAAAACTGAAGAAATAAAGGAAGGACCACTGCATATACACTAAAACTAGAAACATATGTCCACACAAAAATTTGCACATTAATGTTCATACTAACATTTTTCAGTGAAAAAATGGAACATTCCAAATATTCATTAACTGATGAATAAACAAACGTGATTTATTCATACAATGGAATATTTTCAGCCATAAAAAGACTTAAGTATTGATACACACTATATAAAATGGATAATGCATGCCAATTAAAAGACCCCAGACACAAAAGGCTACGTGCCATGTGCCTGCACTTGCGTGAAATGTTCAGAATACAGAGCTGAGGTACGGGAGGACAGGGAATGACAGCTTAAAGGTAGGGATTTGGGGAACAAGAGTGATGAACATGATCCAAAATTCATCGTAGTGAGCGCTAAACAGCTCTCTCAATAATACTAAAATAATTAAATTGTATGCAATAATTGGGTCTGTTATATGGTATGTGAATCATATCTTAATAAATATATCCCTTTTTTCACTACTGGGGATTGAAAATCTAGAGCCTTCACACTGAGTTACATCCCCAGTTGTTTTTTGGTTTGGTTTGGTTTGGGGAATTTTGTTTTTTGTTTTTTGTTTGTTTGTCTATTTGTTTGTTCGTTTTGTTTTTAATTTTGAGATAGGGTCTCGTTAAGTCACTAATTTGCCCAGGCTGAGCTTGAACTTGCGATCCTCTTGCCTCAGCCTCTGAGAGTGCTGGGATTATGCACCACTAAACCCACCTAAGTATATCTTCTTAAAGAGGAAATAGTTAAAGAGGACTGGAACTAGAACAGTATGAGTGAGGAGAGAGAAAAGGGGACAAACTAAAGATCTATCACAGAACTAGCTAAAAATTGTACTTACGTACAAATTAAAAGAAGGAATAGATGTGCAATGAAATTTCCAAATTAGGCCAGGGATTTAGCTCAGTGGCTCAAGCACTTGCCTGTTAAGTGCGAAGTCGTGAGTTCAATCCCTGCTACCAAAAAGAAAAAAGAAATGTCCAAATTAGGTGCCTGGGAGTAATGGGTAACATCATTAAAAGAAACAGGAAATGCAAAAAAGATAGTGGCAGAGTAAGTGTGAATGGAAAGAAAATGTTTTCACAGTAGCACAGTGCTCAGCACCAAACAAGTGATGCTTAAATTCTAATTGAGACTGGAGATGAAATGCTTATCAAATAGTTGCCGAGCATGCCCAAGACCGTGGGTTTGCTCCCCAGTACAAAAAAGAGAAAGAGAAGAAGGAAGGGAGAGAAAAAGAAAAGAAAGAAAGGGAAGGAAAGAGAGAGAGACAGAGAGAGAGAGAGAAAAAGAGATGTAATTCACTCATTCTAAGCACTGAGGATACCGTAAGATGATGCCAAAACCTGCCTTCAAAAATGTATAGTCAAGGGCTGGGTACATAGCGCAGTGGCAAACACGTGCCTAGCATGTGTGAGACCCTGGGTTCAATCTCCAACACTACAAAAACGAAACAAAACCAGACTGCTTCAAGAGTGACTTCAATAAAATGTGGTGATGCTTAATATCGTCCACTGACACAGAGGGACAAATCAATGTGAAGGGGAGAAAGAATGAGTTCAATATTTGACATATTGAATTTTAGGTGCCTGTGGGAAATCCTGGTGAAGAAGTTGGGAGATGGGCAATTCTACCAGGGAGAAAATCAGAAGAGGAGGCTGGACTGGTGATAGAGATTTAAAGTCACTAATATTTATATAACTGAAGCTACAGGTTTATGAGCTATATCTGGAAGACAGGTGTATGGGCATGGGAATGAATGAATGAATGAATGAATGAATGAATGAATGAGTGAAATGCAAAAACCTGCTCTGAATACCTTTGGCTAGAAAACCACAAGGTGATGAATGCTGAGGGGAAAAGAACAGGTGTGAAAGTAACAAGGCAGGGCTTACTCCTACCCTGCAGAGTAAGCTCCATGAATTACTACATCAGCTGTCCCTACTTTTCACCTCTGCCCTTTTGCCACCTCCACAGAGCATGGCTTCCCAGCCCAGTGTGGTGATGGTCCAGAGCACAGCTCTTATTGTAGTCGTCCCTCCCCCCAACAATGAAACAGCCCTGCACACACCCTGTTCACCTAGCGAGTTGCTAAAATTAAAACTTAATCAAGCATGTTCACTTGGGGATGCTGAATAATTCTGCAGTCTGCCCCAGAGAGCAGGGAATTGCTGGGTTGACAACTGCAGTGAGAGAGCCGCGACAGGTGCCTACACTTGCAATGCTCCCACCCCATATTCCTGATGGACAAAAGAAGGGGGCCCGGCCCCGCCAGCCTGGCTGGTGTCTCAGAGGTGAAGGTCCTGGTCAGGAACATCTGCTTGGTAACCCTAACATGATGAAGGGACAGGACAGGACCTCTGGGGCTGTTAATCTGCTGGCCAGTTTTGCCTTTTTTTCCTGGAAGCCAGAGCAAGGATCACACTGCTGTCTCCTTTAGAGTAGATCTAGGACTTAGAATTCTGCATCTCTGGAGTTCCCATTAAAACAATGTTGTTAGAACGGAAATGTATTTGGTACATCTGTCTCATCTTTGGCACTTGTGTTCACCTTACCCATGGTCCAAATTCTTTTTTTCCTTGCAGTACTGGGGATTGAACTCAGATCTTTCACACCAAGCTACATCCTCAATTCATTTGATTTTTTATCTTGAGACAAGTCTCACTAAGTCACTAAGTTGCCCAGTTTGGGCTCGAACTTGCAATCCTACTGCCTCAGCCCGAGTTCTGGCATGCACCACTACACTAGGCTCAGATATCTTCTTAAGGGTCTTGCTGCTTCTTGGCTTAAACTAGTAATCATTATAACATAATATAATGAATAATATGACAACCACACAAACACACGTGTTCCACCCTTTGCTTAGAGACCAAGCTCCTCCTGTATAAAATCACCTAATCCTCATGTTCTTGGACTCTTATCCACCTGCATGGGGTACTGTAGAGTCTTCAGTGACCAGGGTCGCATCAGAATGTGATCAGATGACAGTCTACAGTCATTCCTCTCATCCATCTATGTGTGGCAGTCCCTTATTGTCCCATCACTACCATGCAGTAGCGCTTTTTTTTTTTTTTTTTTTTGTCACTGGGGATCGAACTCACAGCCTCACGCCTGCCATACAGGTGCTTCAGCCACTGAGCCAAACTCCCATCCCTGGTTTTTTGAGGCAGGGTCACACTATGTAGTTCAGGCCAGCCTTGTGCTCGGATTGTAGTCCAAGCTGGCCTTGAACTCACAACGCTCCTCCTACCTCAGCCTCCCGAGTGCTGGGATTAAAAGTCATGCAGTAGCTCTTGTCATTGGCCTCAATGCTGCTTTATTGTATAAGGTATGAGAAAATCTCTCCCAATCAAGCCTTCCTGCATAAGGCCAGACCTTGTGAGTTTATGGTTACACACTCTTTTCCTTGGTACATGATGTGCTGTCCATTCCCTCAAGCTCAACAGTTACCCTCATTCCTGTGTTCATGTACACTTATTAACCACATACAACACTGCTTTAAGGACTCATCTTTCTCATGTCCTGCTTTCTTCTCCTAGAAGTTGACTAAAGCTGGCTCTCCTAAATTCTTAGGGTAAACATTTCTCCAAAGTTAGTGATGTTCCTTCCCTTCTGGACTCAAGGGATACAGACTGGCTCCAAAGACGAAGATGCTCAAAAACGTGAAAATCTATTTGTGCTTCCACATGAAATGGAACCTGCCCAGAGCCTGGCCTGGCCAAGGAATTTGCTGACTGAGAGCAATGGGCCAGCAGTGGCTTGGCCCTGGCTTGGCTCTGACGGTGGTCACATCCCCACACCCAGACATGCCAGATGGGTGCCAGCACTTATTGTGGACTATATTTGATGGGTGACAAATACCCTCCTTTCTTTCATTCATTGACCTGCCCTTCAAAACTACATTTTTTTCTGGGTTTCCAAAATGGAAAGACCCACTGGCAGATGCAGTAGAAACCCCAAAGGTCCACATGCTACTGAGAATATTGTGACACGCAGATTCTGCCCTTGTCTACTGAGACCAAACTCTTAGTGTTGTCTGTTTGCTTCACTCATCACAAAATCTCCATGACCTCCAGAAAACCTGCATCACCTGAACTATCATTCCAGTAGGCCTCTGGTTATCCATCATCTAGTGGTAGCCAGGAGTGGTGGTGCACACCTATAATCACAGCACTTGGAAGGCTGAGGCAGGAGGATTGTTGCATGTTCAAGACCAGCCTGAGCAAGAAAGTGAACTCAAGGCCAGCCTAAACTGCATAGCAAGACCCTGTCTCAAAAAGACCAAAAAAAAAAAAAAAAAAAAAAAACCTAACCAACTAACTAACAGAAAACATAATCTAGATAATCTAGTGTTCTCAATCTTGCCTGATATTGAACTCACCAGGCAAATTTTAAAAATAGTCACCCCCTCCCTGCTAGGTCACAACTTAATTGATGCTGGAGCACAGCCACAGTATTGGGATTTTTTTTTCCTGAATTCCAAAACTACTTTGTTGCCTTTGTTTGACTGTTACTACCACTTTCATATTGTAAGACAGCAGATGATTTCAAAGCAAGCGTAGATGACAAAATTTTTAAGATGGGAATTTTGTCTGAATTTTTTTGTTGTTGTTTTGTTTTTTATTTTGAAGAGAATAAAACCAATTAAAATAAAACAATAGAATCAATCAAAACAAAACAATGAACATGGTACATGACTTCAAAAAAAGTTAAGAGGAAATCAATAATGGCTACCATAATACCTCTTGTTATCTTCAAAATAACTGCCCATACCATCAGGCATAATAAAATCAGACAAAATAGTATAGAATAAAATCAATAAAAACAAAACAATGGAAGCAATTCAGGACTTCAAAATAATAGTAAAACAACAGTGGTTACCATAATGCCTCTTGTTATCCTCTAAGTAGTTGCCTATATCATCAGACATAATACAATCAAACAAATCTGAATTTTATACCTGATTTTTTTTAAATGTGGTAGAGGCAAGACCACTTTCAGAATCCACGTATCATGTTAACCTTTAGAACAACTGCTGAGTCACTTGATCAAAAACACAATTTTTTTATAAACCACTTCATATATATTTTTGTATATAGACTACTATGCAAGAAAAAAATTAGTTTAGACTTTTTTTTAGACAAGGATCAACTTCTGGGCTTCTCTGTTTTCTTGCAGAGCTTTGTCTTTTTTTCTCCAAACTTTTCTTTCTTGCTTTGGTGCGGGCTTGTTTCTCAGTTCTCAGTTTGACAAAACGATCCACATAAGGCAATGCAAAGAATCGTTTCTTCTTGTATCTTGCGGCAATGATTCTTCCAAAGATGTCTCTTCTCTAAGCACCAGGTCTACCTCTTTTTTAACCAGTCTAGAGAAGCCTTAAAGCATGTTCTCTTCCCTGGACAACTTTCTCTCATGACTTCATGGAATCAACTGCCTTTCCTAATGGTTCTGGGCATTGGCAAACTCTGCCACTTGATCTCTCATTCTAGAGTTAAAAGCATGTTTCTTTCTTTCAGTGAAACATACCAAAGCTTGTGTAAATCTTCATTACTTTTGCTCCTTAATTGCTGACAAGTCCATGCAGCTCCAGATTTTACTTTTTAGGGCTGGGAATATAGCTCAGCATCACAGCTCCTGCCTGGCAAGTACAAGGTCGTGAGTTTGATTCCCTACACCAGGATTTCACTTTTTCTTGCCCCTCAATTCTTTGGGTCCTCAAAACATTCTTCAAAACTGGGTGTGGTGGTACATGCCTGTAATCCCAGCACTCAGGAGGCTGAGGCAGGAAGATCACCATGAGTTCAAGGCCAGCCTGAACTACACAGTAAGACCTTGTCTCAAGGGGAAAAAAAGTTCTTCCAGTCTTTTTCTTGATAAAGTAGTAGGAAATAATCTACACAGATGAAAGGATGCGACTTTTGGTATATTCTTAGGTAACTAAGAGAAAATCCTGAGCTAGCAAGGGCCTTGGGAGTTACTCGTGACCTACCAGCCTTCAGGGCTTCTGACACTCTTCTACAAAAAGTAGCCACACTGGCTGCAGCCACTTTTTTCACTCAGTATTGGGATTTTTAAATTTCTTCTAATTCTAATGTCTTGGAGCCATGGTAAAGAACCGTTGCCCTAATCTGACCCCATCTCTCACCCCTCCTCAACACTAACAATTCATCAAAATCCCCTACATCCATGTTTCTCAAACTTCAACATCACCAAATAATTCCAGAGGGTTTGAGAAACATGAACTGCTAGGCCCCTCCCCAGGGTTTGGAATCTGCAGGAGTGGGTTATCCCCAAGGGTCTGCATTTCGATCAATCCCCAAGTGTCGCTAATGCTGCTGGTCCAAGGACCACAGTGTGAGAACCCTTCCCGATATTCTGCTCTCTTGGTTCCTTACCTTTCTCTCTCCAATGAACTTGTCCTTCTCCCAGGCATATTCATCCCCAAACTTTCTCAATAGCAATAACTATGTTCCTTAGTAGAACTCATCTTAGGCATCCGACTCTCTAACCTCTGATTCACCAATGGTAGCACCCCAGTTTCAACCCAGTAGAGCTCTATTCTGCTGGACCTCCCTTGTCAGTGCTGACAGTGAAACCCACAGATTTTCACACAGTCCCTCACGCATTGCATCTGAATGTGTCTCTTCACCCAGATTAGAGCTCATGGCCCGCTGTTATTTTTATTCCTTTGTATTCCCAAGCCCTTCTTTCTTTTGTTATACTCTTCTACCAAAACTGTCACCCAAGTTAAGTCTTAGCTCTCCTGTCCCATTTAACTGAGTAAACAGGAACCATGAGAAGCTCATTCCCACCTGCTCTCCCCGCCTCTGTCTGGCACAGGCGCCCTTGGTGTCTCCGCTGCTCTGTGAGTGACTCTGCTTATGCTCTGGATCCCATTCTCTCTCAGTTCCTCAGGGACTATGTTCCAACAATTGTCTCCCTCTCATCCCATCTTCCGATTTCCTCTTTCTACTGGTTTTACTCCTGACAGCCTACAACATGCAAAAAATATTTACCATCTTCTAAAAAAGAAAAATAACAAACAAAAAAATAACTTTCAGGGCTGTAAATGCAGTTGGTGGTAAAGTGCTTGCCCGGCATGCATGAAGTGGTGAATTTGCCTCTCAGC